>JARJDU010013306.1:0-10807 GCA_030264695.1 Lissagria laeviuscula
TATTTGGACTGAGTGTGTCTGGGACGGTAATTGAAGTTCTGAACAAATTGCAATTCGATAGTTACCGTGGTTCCGGAGATATGGCACCAAATTTGATTTTGGAATTAGCTCTACAGCGCGCTACAGAAATTTCCGTATAACTGGCAAACCAATCGAGCTAGGCTCTTTATATTTGAACTGATTGTGCTGAGAAGGTTCTTGAGACTTAGTGAAAATTGCAATCTGATAGCTATAGTGGTTCCGGTGATATGCCACGAATTGTGATTTTGGACATAGCTCTACAGCGCGAGAGCAATTTCCGCATAATTGGCAAACCAATCAAGCTAGACACTTCATGCCTAGGAGTGTCCTTGAAGAACTGTGCAAATTGCAATTCGATATCTTCAGTGGTTCCGGAGATATGGCACTAGATGTGATTTCGGGCTTAGCTTCACAGCGCGCTACATATTTGTAATATATTAATAATAAATAAAATATGTCTTTTTAGAACTAAGGGATTTACATTTACAAGTTGAAAGTGTTTTCCACGCAAGAAATTCAAATTGGAAAACGTAAGTTATATAACGTGTTAGATTCCAAATTTAGCTTAATAGCCTCTTACTGTTTAGCCATTGTAATATTTTTGAGTTTCTAAACGAGTAGCGCTCGTAAAATAAGACTGTTCAGTGCGTTATCGCGATTTTGTAAGTCGCCGAAGCGTAATTCCTCCTCGGTATTGCCTTCATTAAACGCACCGAAAGCTTCAGGAGGTAAGATGCATGGGAACATTGATTCAATTATGGGGCTTCGTTACTTATGCCATAGAAATTCAGCTAGAAGAGTAAAAAAAAGAAATCTAAAAAATATGCTTTTTTCATGTTTGTGGTAAAATGTCCAATATGATATAAATTTTAAAAAGCTTATGTCGATGGTCAAACCATTTGACTTTTATGATTACAAGGCTTTTTGGTTTCATTTAAGTACTACATATTTCATATTGAGAAAAATCAATTTAGAGATTTTTTAGTAAATTGTTAATTTTTGTAGGCATGTTTGCGCAGGGTGACCGACTCATCTAGATTCTTGCGGATTCCAGTCGAGGACGGTTTTGGCAATATCATTATCGCTTCTCCTGAGAATGTGCTCAATCCATCCACATTTCGTTCGCTTTATTTCTTACACTATTGGTTAATTTCTAGCGAGCGTTTCTGATTATATTTGGGAAGTAGGTTTTTAGTGGTCGATTTGCTGACCTTCCATATTTCCAACCCGTTTATGAGTATTCTCTTGAAGTTAGTTTTAAACAGCTTTAATTAGGTATTTGTTTGATAGTTGCTAGACTTTCATCGGGCCGTTAATATTCTGTAAGATTGCTGAGCTTTTCGTAATCTACTACGGTGGATATCTTCGTCTGTTCCACCCGTTTTTGTCACTATGCTACCGAGATATAAAAATTCCTGAACATCGTCAACTTTTTGACTGGGTATATTAATCCTTCACAAATTTGTGAATTTTCCAATTTCATAAGTACAATTAATATTTAATTAATTAATAATCATACTAATATTTGTAAATATATAAAATTACTTTTAAAAATAAAACAAAAGTGTTATAATAATTAATTACCTTTTTAAACAAAAAATATAATTCCTTTAGGTATCAAATTGCATCCACAATAAATTTAGTCACACTTTCAATTTCCTATTACAAAAACTCTTCGTACATTCGTTGCAAATATTTTCACAACAGTCACAAAATTGCAAAATTTAGCGACACACTAAACTACACTTTATTACAAAACCTCAATATAAACTTATTAACAACAATAGTAATATAATTAATTCTTTGTATTTCTTCAATTTCAGTCCTCGGTGAAGACCGGACACGCGTCACGCGCCTAGTCTATGGAATTATTGCGTTGTCGAGGCTACTGTTGTGATGCGGCGGCACGACTACCAAGCTCCTTCAATCGCACGGCACATTGCGCGCTGATTACAATGCGCGCGTTCGCTTAGAAGCAATGTTTTACAAACGATGTAACCAACGTGAGTATATTTATTCTTTCTAGGTAGATAGATAGGTACGCAATGCGATGCGATGCCGTGCACGAAGCTTCTTCTTCGCGTGTAGAAAGACCGTCAGACACTGACCGCACATGTGTCGCCGCCGTTCGCGTTCACCTGAAGGAAGGTAGGCAGATCGAACGCGCCTCACCATCAGCACACCGTCGGTTCTAAAAGACTATATCTATACGTTCAGTTCAGTATTCAGACCACCGATGGTATATAGCGTGTTCTATGAAGCCTTCTTTCGATCGAAGAATGATTGTGGCAAGTCTAGTGCATGTTTTATTAGGATTGCGTTTCGAATACCACCTGCAGTAGATGAGCACCTTTGCGCGTAGGTTGAAGACATCAGTTAGCGAGAAGAAGAGGAAGAAGAAACGCATGAAGAGAAGAGGTGGAAGTAGCAAAGCGGGAAGAAGTACCAGATGAATGAAGAAACAAAGAATAAGAACTGATGATGAAGATGAGCGTGTGCTCTGCGCCATCCACCTGCCGTTATGACTCTACCTGCTGTGATTTTATCTCAGTATCTCAGTGGCGTAACTGCCATCACTTTAGTTATCAACATGGAATAGTTCTTCTTTGAAATGATTTTTGATAGGATTGATGGGAACTGCGCATGCGTTTTTTCGGCACTAGTGCCGTAATAGTCTACTTCTCGGCTGGAAATCGGTACGGGTAACTAGTGTATTAGGGATGTTGGGCAGAAAATCAAATAATTGAGGATAATAATGGTAGTAGTATGAATTTAAAATAAAAACAGTTGGAAAGAATTTCAATTGTAACAACTTGATAAATAATTGTTTTGTTATTAAATTTCTTGAAGATGAATAAGTAAAAATAGGTTAGGAGTTTTGATAGCGGCGCTATTTACATGAAACAAGTAACTCAAGAATTAATTCGCTGAGATCAGGAGACGAAACATTTATTACAAGACGCAGCTTCGTTGACCATCTGCCAAACTGTCACATTCGTGCTCGACGCTAATTTGCATTCATTAATTCTTCATTTTATTTACGGCAATGTGTTGGATTAAGTCACATTTGCTGTTTTATAACAAACTCGAAGCTCAAAAGCTTTTTAAGATAAGTTGCCATATTCAAACAAAAGCTCAATACAAAATGGCTGCTATTTGAACAAAAAAGGTTTTTTTTTCTTCGAAGTGCAATAAAATTATTTCTGATTTGAATTTTAAAAAAGAAAAAACGATAAGGCCCCATAAATTAAATTTCCTGTCTTTATTATAAAAACCGGAGTTAATTCGTACATTGGTTTGATCGTTAGAGCGCCCCGCGCGTAGAAGTGTTTGAAGTGTGTCTTCTGTCTTCTTTCTTTTTCAAGATTAAGTTTTGAAACTTTAAATTCACACCATCTTTTAATATCTTTAGGTTAAATTAAATTGTTCAACAACTTACATATTCTCCACGTTTATACATGATATCTGCAATATAAAGTGGCCTCTGTCCACGCCTCCTACGCGATCTTTTCTCTAGAAACCATTGATGCGCGCCAATGCACGAATAATCCTCGTAAAGTTCGCGCTTCTTCCGCTCAAGCTTCAACGCGGCGAAGATATGTTTAGGTTTATAGACGCCGACGCCATTTTCGTCGCACAAGTAATACGCGCATCGACCAGCAAGCACATCGCGCGTGGCTTCGTGCGGGATCACGATTTTGTTGCCCAAATTGCAGATTAACATCGGCAAGCGTCGCTCGACCTCCGGCTCCAATTCCGGGATCTCTGCTTCCTCTTCATCTGGTTCGGGAGGTGGCGGTGTCACTACTATAGGTTCTGGAGTTGGCGAAGACGGGGGTCGCATTGGTATCGGCGCTTGTTTCATTGGCCCACCGTGCATATAGATCGGTCCGTGTAAACGATTATGCATTTTGATAATATTTATTGCAATAAAATTAGTAAATAATATAATAAGAGTTTAAGAAATAATGTTGGTAATCTGTTGATTGAATTTAGAAGAGAACGCGTTACACACTGGGTTTTGTATTACTACTGATTGATCATTAATTGTTTTTTAATTGTTGCCAAGTATCCTTCGGTTATTTTAATATACTGAGTGTTTAGGTTATTGCAAAAATATTTAGAATCAACTGGAGCCAATTAGTTTCTTTTTTGCGTTGAGGCCTTGTATCTGACGTTGTTGTAGCTTATATCAATCGATAAGATGAGTCTATCAGTGCTTATAAGCAGCGATGCCAAGAAATGTGTATTATTTCATGATGGAAATTGTCAAGGCGTTACCTCTATTCGACATTTACTATCTATTCGTATCAATGTGACTATGACGATGACGAGTCAACGACGCAACGCGTCCCGACGCCGACGCTTCTCAATGCTTATTTATTTTTACCGTGAACTTGGTAGCTGTTGCTTTCACACATTTATATTCATTTCGATTTTTTTTCAACTTTTTTTTGAAGTTCATATGCTTTTGGCATCAATGTTGAAGGAAATGACGATAGAATCAGGATGTCTTCAGAATGACTGTATTTATTTTGAGTGTTTAATGCTATAGCTAATTGAAATTAGGCGGCACGTGCATGCAAGTACATACTCGTATCTTCAAGTACATCAATTCATATAACTTATTTTGGAAAGTTGTCAATTATTGTGTAATTCTATATCTTCTAGAACAAAATGCCATTAACTCTACTAACTTGAATAACTCGACCCTCAAAAAACAATGTGATTATTTTAAAGTTAAAAAAAACGTTTAGAATTATTTGTAGAGTTATTACCATATCCCTGAAATGTTATTAATAATTATAAAGTTAATTTCGATTTTGGATTTTTGATATAAAAACGTATATTTTAACAAAATACAATAAATAATCGCGGCAGTTTGAAAAAAATGATTTTTTTGTCTAAAAATTTGACATTTAAATGGCCAGATATAATCAAAAAATTACGTCTGCTACATGATAGATAATTCATTTTTACGTATTGGAAGCAAAGAATGAGCGGCCGAATAGATCCCGAGATTTTTTAACAGCCAGTGGCAACAATATGATTTCGGAACTAATTGTTACGGTTTCCAGGTAACATCAACGAATGTTCTTTCACATTAATTAATATTTATGTTTCGTGGAAGCATAGACTTGTTATTATTCCCTCTTTGGGGTGATTACTTTAAAGGTTTTTACTTATTGAATTAATAATTTTAAAATTACGAGTAAACGTTTCCTATAATTTTCATATTCGTATAGAATATGAATGACTTTAGATTATCGATATAATCATTAACTAAGCACATAAATGTAATTAGTTTTTGGAATTATATATCTATGATTAAATTATGACGTATATATAGAATAAAATAAAACTAGTTTGGGGATGTTTTAAGCCAAAATATAAAAAAAATGATAAATATATTAAAATTAAAAAGAAACGGAAAAAACGTTTTTAGGGGATGCTTAATTTGTGTGCATGATAAATATTTTACTATGTCATTACAGAATTAGAGTAATAGTATAACAATTGTAGCACATGTCGCGCTCAATTTAAAGCACACCATTTATTTCCTGTGAACATTTCATCGACAGTACTCAACACGTCCGAATTAGTTTTTAATACTTCTGACCATTAAATTCGCATTCTCGTAAATTATGAACGCGTGCGTACTAACATTGCGTGCGGATTTGAATTAGAAATAAATTCACGTTTGCGATTGCAATGCAAACACATAATGCATGTCGTGCATGTGTATGAGTACTACATATGGGACACATAATAAATGACATATATTAGGCTTATTTCAATCATACACATTTTCATCAACACAAAATGACAACGGAAAAACGCTTCGCTTTTTAATTATTTCTTTTGTTGATGGAATTAAAACAGTCTTTCAATTAGTTGAACAATGCAATCGTAAAATAGTGCTACTTTTACAGGGCAAATATGTGCAAAATATATGTTAAAGCTTTTAAAGTCAGATAGGATTTTCGTTTCTATTATTTGATTTGAAGTTGGTTTAATGTCAATAAACTTAATTTATCGTCTTGTTCTATGCGTTTTCTCCTCCCATAGTATGTACTTCCATGTTACTGCAATGCAGTTTGCAAAATAATGATGTTTTCTTTGGCCAGAAATAAAAGCAAAACGTTCGTGTTGCATTTGAGTACGTGGTTGCAATAAATAACAAATTTGACAAATAAGTTCTTTGGTATTTTGTTCCTAAGCCAATTTAAAAATAAAATTTAAGTGAGTACTTATATAGAAATAATAAGTTTAATTATTATTATATTTTTAGAAAAATTCAATATAAACCCTGCATAATAAATAGCAGCTGCTTTTATCAAAGCGCAGGTAAATGATGCTTTCTTTGGTACAAATCCGTCATGCGCACTGACAAAGACATATTTCAGACTGGTGCTACGAGAGTGGTTCTTCGATAAACTTTTATATTTTAATATATTATAATATATATTATTATAATATACTAGTTTATTTTTACTAAGTGTTTTCTTTGGAAGAAGTTTCCTAACACGAGTTCATTATATATGCAAAATGACTATTTTCATAAGCATGCACCAGCATTTAAATAAACAAACACATTTCAAAAGTCAAGTTCCAAAGGCCGCACTCAAAAATGTACAAAATAAAAATTCTAAGACGTCAATGTACAGTGAAAAAAAAGGACGACATACATAGATACGTCAGGTAAACAAATCTACGTTTCACAATTTCATTTTTTATTCATTCCCAACCAAATCTACACGTGCTCCTCTCTACGAAATCAAAAGTCGACAAAAATATTTTCACCGTGACTCACACGAAAACGGAAAACTCACCGTTTGCGTCTCCTTTTTCCTCTCGTTCAAAACTATTCTATTGGCATGCACTTCAATTGGCTTATATGTCGTCGTTTAAAGATCTATTTAAATTCTTTATTTAATCATTATTTAAATTTTATTTTATCATTATGATCATTAACTTTATGTAATGTTGTCAATGAATATTCTGTTGTGTCATGATCAATGAGTAAATGAATCAGATCAGTTCATAATGTCTACAACAAACTCAAGTCGAAAAAAAAACAAAAACAAAACCCACTAATTCTTAAAAACCTCCAACAAACAAAATTAAAAATAAAAAGAGTCTAAGATGAAGATGGATCGGTGTCTTAGGCAGCCATGCGCGCGTCGCTTAGTGAATTGCGTCTTACATCGTTATTGTTCAAATAACTGGCGCCGTGTTTTTTGTTCTTGGCGCCCATCTTGAACATGTGCATCGGTTTGAAGCACGTGATGCCGCTCTCGTCGATGAGCGTATAGGGCACGCGACCTGCGAGCACATTGGCCTCGGCTTCTTTCGGCACGATGGCCTGAATGCCTTTCCGACTGATGAGGATAGGCGCGTCCACGCGCGTCCTTAAATAGACGCAATCCTCGATCGCAACGAAATTCTGTTCCTTGAACAACTGCAACGGCACTTCCAATGAACTTCGCAGCTCGCGTTGCTTTGACATAAGACACGCACTATCAATCAACAATTGCCGAATCCGTGGATCCTTCCTCCCGCACTCTGGATGTTTCCGAATCCTTTCTAAAGAAGTCTTCATCGAATAATCTTTATGACAAAGTTCGCGAATTAACATAAACCTCTGTAAAAAGTCCTTAGCCTTGTTGTTGTTCCCCGCGGAGCGTTTCAATAGTTTCAGGACTTGGGTCCTATCACCAAGGATATCTTGGACTTCATAGAGCCCTAAAGTCCCAGCTAATCCGATTGCTTCCTGCGTGACTTCCTCATATTCTAATTCATCATGAACATTGAAATTCATCAGTAATTCCTGGGAATATGCCGTACAAGCGTCACGTATTGCCAGTTGTAAAGCTTCCTTGGCGTTCGATTCAGTCTTGATCGTATCTATTTTCGTCTGGAGTTCCAACTGAAGAGCTTCAGACGCTTCGGGGCTATTTTTAGTAAGTTTCTTGAATGCGTTGGGTAGTATGCCGTCATTGTCCAGAATCTCAACGCATCGCTCAGCGTCGAAATCGTCTACCAATCGTTTGAGTAGGTCAACCTTACATTCTCGAACATTCTGTGTGAGCATACACAAAGCTGAGGTACATACGTCATTCCTTTCCATCCAAACACTACACAGTTCCTCCACTAATTTGCAATCGGATTCAATTTCAGTACGTAGAATACTTCCAAGAGTTTTCAATGCTAATTGCTGATCTTTTGGTCGTTTCTTGAAGACTTCGTTAGCAGCATATATTGAAGACATTAGCGCACGTTTAAGATCTGCGGAAGCTTGATCGAATTTATCTTCGGAGTCATTAAGAAACATCGAAGACTGAGCATCAGTAGTGTAGGCGGATAGATTCTGGATGTTTTTGAAATTGACGTTCGTGCGTTCGCGGAACTGACTCACGCGTCGGGTCAATGTCATTAAGATCTCAGCGATTTTGTGTTGTTGATCTAAATCAGAAGTTATTTGAGCAGCGACTTCTTCAGTATCTTGAGTTTGGACATAAGTAACTGAGTTTTCTAAGGTGACACTGAGTCGTCTCAACTCGGCGAGTTTTTCTTGCAATTCGGATTTTTTATCTTCCAGGCTATCGATAAGTTTGTCCATGCCATCATCCGGGTTCTTAAAACTAAACTCATCACCTTTTTCTCGTTCGGCCTGTTCAGCATCTTCTAGTTCTTGCTTTTGGGCTTGCTCTAATTCCAATCGTTGCAATTCTTGCAATTCTAGAAGCCTTTCAAGTTTGATAAATTCATCTAGATCCTCCTCCGATTGTGTCTTTTCTGCACTAATCGGCTCGACAGTTATAATTGGCTCAATTACAGGAATCACCTCATCCAGTAAACCATCTTCTTCGTTGTGCTCCTCGCTTTGCTCGTCACCTTCGGTTATAACATCCAGATCATTAACCAAAACTTGGAAACTTTCCACCTCTTTCAACAATTCATATTCATCTTCAGACATTCCGTTAGTGACACATTTGTCTTCTTGTTGTTCTACTTCTAAATCTACAGCCAAGAATCCATTTAACTCACCAGTTTCACTCTCCAGCTTCTTGTCGCATGCCACCTTCTTCTTTTTCTTTTTCAACTTATCCTTTTTCCTCTTGACAAATATCTTATGCGGCTGTGCTTTGCACAACTCTTCCGGATTCCGGCAGAAAGTCAATGCCCCATCAGTAGTGATAGACGACTCAGTGGGTAAAAACATTGGCTTTTGTTTAGTTTCCTCCCCATTTTCCCCAAGGCCTTCTTCCCCCATAATAAGTCCTTTAACAAGTTGAGGTTTCCCATCCATGAGGATAGTCATTCCCGGAGCGTATGACATCCCAAATTCATTTTCAATGGTTTGCCCAGGGATAAACACATCCCCTTCATCCGTTTTAACCATTTGCCCAGTGATAAAGCATTCCTTTCCATTACTTAAAGTGACCCGTACACCGCTAATACGAAAATTTCCGCTTTCATCTTCGAGCTCGTCGTAAACCGCACTTCCCATGTTCTTAACAACATCTGGAATTTCAGTTAATGTAGGCAGGGTACTTATTAACGAGTTGCCAGTTGTGTTAAAGAACTCTGAGACATTGCGAGTTCGTTCTAAGTCTTCTACCACCATACCAATGTGCTCCTCACTCGCAGGTTCCCAAATCTGATCAATAACTTTCTTAGCTTCTACTTCAAACTGTTGCCAATTGATATTCTCGATCGTTTGAGATACCATTTCTTGCCACTCTTTAGTACCCTCACCTTTCTGCTTCTTTTTCTTTGCGACAATCTTCATCATTTCTTGCTCCCACTCTTCAGCCAATTCTTTTGCTTCAAAAATTTTCGCTAATTTCATCGTTTGCTTACCGTGATGATGAAACTTTTCTTCTTCTTCTGTCGTGGCACCTTCTCCTTTCAACAATGGGTTATTTAAATCATCCTTATCATAATATTGCAGTTGGAGTGGTATCTTTCTAAAGTCTTTCATTTTGATTAAGATCTTGTCATCACTTTGGGAAATAAGAATGTCGATGATGTCGCCATCTTGAATGGCCAATTCGAATTTACCAGGGAACACAATGTTGCACATTTTGTCATCGACGGTGTATATAAAGAAGCAATCGTTCATTTCCTTAGTCGTCTTAGATTCGACTACGTTCTTTAATCTCGTGTGATTCTCGTTATCTTCTTCGAATATCGGCGCCATATAGGTAAAACTGTCATCATACTTGTGACTGACCTTACCGAAATTCTTAAGACGTTTGGATCGCTTCTTCTTGTGATTGCACAGCACTGGAATGTAATGCTGGATCTTCGAACCCAATAACCACTTGCCAGTGATCTTAAACGTGCGTAGAGCTTCTTTCGGAGTAAGAGGTTTCAGCAGGGGCAAATAAAAATTGCGCGAAAAGATTCGGCTGGCGGCAGTTATTTTACAAAACGACAAAACATAATTCATAATCATTTTGACAGAGAGTTGTTGTTTGAGTTATTTCAAAACGTTTCTTTCTTTCTTGTTCACAATGTCGTTAACACAAAACAATTAATATTAAGTTTATTTAATTATATGACAACGCTTTCAAGCAATTCTTATTTGAACAATAATATCAATTAATAACTAAGAGGCTATTTAATTCGATTCGATTACAATTAGATAAATTTACACTGATGAAATGTTCGTTCGCTGTATTTTTAGCCGGGCACAAAACACGCGCGCGCTAGCAGACAACATGCTAATGTACCAAATATTTGAATAGAAGCCGTAAGCAAGCAGCACGTTGAGACG
>JARJDU010013326.1:0-10123 GCA_030264695.1 Lissagria laeviuscula
GGATGATGCTTCTCAATGTAACGATGCAACAGTTTCAAATGCTTTCAGCATTTCAACGGCACTCGTTATGCAAAACATCGTTCGTTAAACTGAACATTTTTCAAAAAGTAATTTTTGCTCGTTATGCGATGTGCTTGTTAAGCGAAGTTCCACAGTAATACCAAGAAATAAATTATTAGATATTTTATAAGCTACTCTCACAAAAGAAATAAGAAATTATCATTTAGTAACAGGTTACTTATTTGTAGAGTAACCGGTTACTCAAAAATAACCCAATTGAAAAATATTTACCTGAAATATTTTAAAATACGTATTAAATTTGAATTATGAGTTAGTAAAAGCTATTATATTATAGTTTTATAGCATTGCTATCAAATTTCAAAAGCTGAGCACACAATTAGTGTGTTCAAACTGCGTATACAATTTAACAAGCCACTTCATCCAGATTTCCCTATATTTAATATCGCTTTCCATCCGATACCTACTCGTGCCTTCATTCCGCCACCCACTTTTGTTCCTGCTCACATAATATGTACTTAATCCTTGTTATCCTTGCTATAGCATCTTGATACGATATAATCGACTATTTTCCAAATATTTAGATTTGAGATCGCGTCAATCAAGATAAACAATTAGAATTGTTTATTGTTGATTTTTTCAAGTAATAAAAAAGTTTATCTGCTTGAAATATTTAAATAAATTTCAAGTTTTTTTTCGGAAAATTTTAAAAATTGAGCATTGACTTGTCGCATTTTGGGGAAATTTTTAGAAACATCATGTTTTATAACACAATAGTGATGTTTATAAACATACTGTATATTCGTATATTTGTATTTACAGCCCTTGTTGTAATAATTATAAACTGAATAGCGTTACGTTATTACGTCGCCAACATTCGAGTGGCGTTCGTGGCGTTGTAATTAGAAATTTAACGCGTCGCCGGTTGACGCAACACCGCGCCTAGTAAATTAATTCATCTCTCGCGATTGCAAATTAAAATCGACGTGTGGTTGTCGACGATTCCTGTCAACTATTGCAATTACATTGCGTTGTAAAAACAGATAAATTATACAGAGCTATACACAACTGTGATTAAATTGTATTATCAAATTTATGTTTGTTTTTTTATTATAAATTTTAATCAACTCTTTACGAAGATCTTACTGATATAACTCTTGCAAAGTATTTTATTTTATGCCCTGATGTTCTGGGTAACGTTTTGAGATTGAATCGATGCCGAAATTAATTAATTTGGTGTCCTAAATTACTTACCTTCATTACTCAATTCTGTTACGTTTTAAGAGACTAATTTTCTCGACTGTTTCTCCGGGGAGTCCGGATTGAAGGGGGCAGCAAGAAAAAGTGAGATCGAATGCGTACCGCGTATGTTTTAAGTAGAGGACTGCAATACAAGGTAGGATTTCGATGACTATGACCTGAGTACATAGAACAAAAATTTGCTTTCGGCTCGTGGCTAATTACAGCCAGGATATTTGATATTTTTACAAAATTCGAAAAGTTCATTATTTGGCGATAAATAATATACGCTCGTATCTTAGCCGAATTTGCGTTTTTTTGCCTTCAACTCGTTATATAAGCCGCTAAAGTTAAAGTTCGTTTCTCTAGATTTTCTAAATTAATTTTAAAATATTTCTAATTCAAATTACACAAAAAATGATTATGACTTTCTGCGACAAAACTCATGAAACTTTATAAAATTCAAAGTATGATATATTATTACCGGATGTTTAAAGCAACTAGTTACACACCTTTGAGATGAAATCAATGTAGAATTTAATCTTCTTTGAGCTCTGATTTTTCCACTATCACTACTCAATCATTTTACGTGTTAATTACACTTTTCGGCGACTGACTCATACGTGGTGAGCATGAGATATGACTATCCCCTAAACTCTAAACTCATAGCCACCCATGATTCCAGAAAAAAAATGAAATCTATGAAAAGTAGCAGCGGAGTCATGGCCACCTTGGATATACAAACTATTTTTGCTGAACCACGGCTTTCATAGCCACCTATGTCTTATCATACATACATAAAACTAACTACAAAACAACATCCACAGCCACCCTAGATACACCTCACCCTTTATTTCGATAAAATCAAGGCCATGGCTGTCTATGATTATTGTTCGTCTTGTAAACCTCACATAGCAAAAGCACCTCTGTCATTATCTAAGTAGGTTATCATGTGCCACGAGAGAGTAATAATCTATAAAAACAAAACCAATAATAAGAAGAAATCTAATATTATCTTACAATTCAAAGTCTTTAACAGTTTCTGCATTTAATCTATCATTGATCAGTGATCATTGATCTTATTGTATAAAATTGAACGCAAACTATGTCGTCGGTTCGTGAAGATATAACGCAGTGAGTATATCACCTGACAATCGATGCTTATCTCTATTGTAAAGAACAGAAGCTAAACGAAATCTGTGAGTGCAAACAATCGCTTGGAACATATATCAGTTGAAAGCAAGCAAGCAAGCAAGCAAGCAAGCAAGTAAGCGAACGAAACGATACACCTCTGTCAAGTTACCTAGAAAACTAATTGAAAATTGAAACCAGCCGGAGGGTGGCTGCACACGTGAGGCAGTGCTCAAGGGTTCCTTCAATTTTTCAGCTAGTTGCGTGTAGGTGTGTTCGAAATATTTACTTTGATTCAACTTTGATTCAACTTCAGTGGTATCGATCGTGAAGGAGATAGTGGCATCGAATTACATACACTCATCGTTTCTTATTTCTTACCTGTTTCTTTTATTGGATATACTTACAGTGGTAGTTCGCAAAACTAAATTAAATCTTTTCTTCAAAAATAAAAAGTGAAAGTTATTTCTTTCGTAACAGGGTACTTTTTAGTAACTGGATACTTTTAGGTAACATGTTACGAAAGTATCTGTTACTTTTAAGTAGTTTATTACCAATAAATCTAATTTTTTTTTGTTGTAAATATGCAGTTGGTTAAGTTAAAAAACCATTGCAAATCATCCACAGTGGCAAAGTTCAACAATTAAACAAAGCCGCCACTCGAACATCCCCATTGTCTTGCTGCAATTGTAGGGTTGGCTCCCTGCTGCTCGCCACAACTCAACACGGCTCAACAGAACTCGTCAAACAATGCGCCAATAACAACAAATATGATATATGTACTACATGGATAGATATATATTTGATTTAGGTATAGGTATAGGAGGCAGCGCTGCGCGCGGCATGTATTCAATTGTATTCAAGCGCGTATTGTCATCGAGAGCTGAATTCAATTAGGATAATATTAGACGTGTATCCATCCGTTTGTATACCCGCTGCTGAGCGAGCATAAACACCCCTTTCAGCCTTTGCCAGAATTACAGAGCTCGCTGATAACACTAGCTTGGAAACGTACCAGCGTTGGTCGCTACACGCTATTCGGCATGGACCGAAGGGGTGTGAGGGCGAATACGTATACGAATGTTCGGCATTAAGTACCAGCGCAGCCGCCGCCGTCGACGCTGGCAAACGTCGAAACGGACGACACGCACTTAACTGTCACTTACAGATGATGTCTGATGTTGGTCGTATATTGATAATGATAATAATAACAGTCTTAGATTGATAAAAAAAAAATTCTTAACTTAAGCAATGTAGATGAATGTTTATCTATTTTATTTGAAAAGTAATATTTTTTGAATAGAAAATCGTTGGTTATTCAAATATTAATATAGATATCATTGATGTAGATCAACCCTCGTCCTTATCACGCCTCAATGCAACCCAATTAAACAAACTTAATATCATATCAAGGATATTTTACTTTCATAACCGGAGTGTGCAAGATACCCTTTCACGAATACAAAAAGTTTGTATATAATGCATATAATAAGCATATAAGTATAGATGGAACACAGATGTGGTTGAGGTATGCCTCAATTAATTCTGACAATTGTTCACAAACCAACAAATAAAGATTGATATCTGAATTATTATATTGGGAATGAGTTTTGTATTATTTTTTATGTTGGCATGAGAGAGAATTATCCTGTTTGTGTACTCAAGGTATTCTCATATCGATAAGTATCATAAAGGTGGATCTACATGTTTGCTATTTGCCGAATAATGAATATGGCGAGCAACGGAGAAATTTTTGTAGATAAGATAATGCCAAAAACTGGGAAATTATTGTATTTAGGTCTTTTGAAAACTTATCATAGTTAATTTGAATATATCAGAACCTTCACTGGAAGTAGTCAGTTTCCTGGCAGTTTGATAGTTAGTGAAGAAGGTGTTATCATGCTGTCAGCGATCATTAACATCAGCCCGCGCAAGTACGCCATAAAAACATCTAGTTATTAAATATTTGTGGTTTAAGTGACTTTTTATCTAACTAAACTATATTACTTTTGTGAAGTAATCGAAATCTTACTGAGTTTAGTAACAGTCACAGCGTTAAGATTAAATTCTCGAGGCTTTAAAAATGAGCTATTTTCATAATATTTTTTTGAGCATTAGAACTAGAGTAAACATTTCGGGTTTTTTGTATGTTGTAGAGCAATACTTTTACTTTATCGAAACATTTTTTTTATCTATATATATATTGTTTTTCACTGTCATGGCAGCTGCATCTGTGAGCGGACTCTTGAATGTTGCCTCTTGCTGGCTGCTTGGCTTGAGGATATCTAAAAACTAATACTAAATTAAATTCTCTACTATGTAACATAAATCATTTTTTTATATTCGAAAAAATACCAAAATGGCTGCAATTTGAAACAAAAAGTTATTTTTTTGCTTTGAAAATCGATCTTCAAATAGTCATATAAAATCGAAAAACTAAAATATCTTAGAAATCTTCAGCTACATGGTAGCAAATTCATTTTGACGTATTTCTAAACAAAGAATGAGTAAAATTGGTATTCTAGACATCTTAAGGATCACAAAAAGGCAAAAAAAAAAGATTTTTTTAGTCGTTTTTGTTTTATTTAGTAAATGGTTACAAGAAAGTAACACACTACTTTTATATAGCTATATATTTATAAATAATTAAAAAACTAATTTAAATCATTAATAAAATTTTTCTTTTAAAATGCAAATGTCAATTGAATCGTCGGACTATATTCATCCTGATGAGTGTTAGATCTCTGCTGATTGTCGGCGGCTGGTGGTTGGTAGTTATTGTCGTCGGCTATTATGTGTCCAAAGCAGACATCACAACATCTCTTCGATACCCAACACATATATCTAAAAGCATCTAAATAAGTACAGACACAACATAAACATGCGCAA
Organism: Lissagria laeviuscula; assembly: GCA_030264695.1. Classification (NCBI taxonomy): domain Eukaryota; kingdom Metazoa; phylum Arthropoda; class Insecta; order Coleoptera; family Staphylinidae; genus Lissagria; species Lissagria laeviuscula. The sequence continues at coordinate 5,278 of JARJDU010013326.1, forward strand.
TGCAATTATTCATATCTATCTATATATAGATTTCCTCACAGCACAATTGTATAAGTAATGCATATATCTAGACTCAATGCTAGTTGGGCCGGAGAGATGTTGGTTAATTCGCTAGCTATTCCAGATGCAAAGCTGGAAGCTAATTGTTCACCAGTCGCTTATAAGTTCATGCATTCGCACACATCACCCTTATACACCCGCGCACGACTCTTCACATTCGATTCTAGTACATTTTAATCCTTGCCACGCGACTTTAAACCTCAACCCGCTCTCGCACCCGCTCCTGATTTTCTAAACCGCTAATAAACTACAAACAATGCTGATGTGTGAGTCTCCTGCATCCAGCAGGATGGACTTTTGCTGCAATGCACGTCGCGGCGTTCTTGATGCGATTAAAATCTGGTGTGAATTGGAGGAATTAAAAGGGTTGCTGAAAGTGACATTTTATTTAATTTGCATTTTAATTGTATAAAAGCATACTATCTTAATGTTTTTTTCTTCTATTGGGTGAATAATGGTTGCGATATGGCTCATAAATCCCTCAAAACTTTTTTCCTGTTTTATAGAAATACTTATATTACTTATTGTAAAATTGTCAACTTCCTTCTAAGAAATATGAAATATTTTTGGATTTTCCAGTCCAGAAGATCAGTAAATTCAATTCAACTTTGATGCACAGTCATAGCTTTTATTAAATATTCTTCACTGTATGATGGGCTGTTTACTATATGCAGTCGAAACTAGAAGATTCTCGAATTGAAAAGAATAAGAGGAGTCGATGGTGGTAGCATATCCACATCTAGATTCACGTAGAGCAATAGAAAAGGTCACTTGAAGTGGCCGCGTGGCCTCTGAAGAGCTTCACTTCAGCAACGATATCCATCCATCCTATCAACCCAACCCGCAAAAGTTAGCAGAATCTCCATCGACTCTCGTTTCGTGTAGGCAGAGTATCAATAGCGAAGGAAACTGGAGTATCTATCATCATGCCATCCATGATGCTGTTCATGCTCTTCTTGGAGAAGAGGCAGCAAGACTTACCATGCGAAAATTCGCCAAAACGAAAACGTTTTATTTCCCAAGTGGTTCTACCATCTTTTATCAATGATAAACGAAACCAGATAGAGTTCTTCCAAAATAGAATAGGACTTTTTAAACAAGTTGAACATTCTGAAATTGTGAAAATCCATCCCTGTATTCAAAGCTTTTCTATATGGCTGTCAGAGTATGAAACTTAATTGAAATACTATTAGCATTCCCATTGTGTGAAGCAACCAACAACGTCTTCCCTTACTGGTGCACCCACCCCAAAGCGTTAATACTCGTTGGAGGCGGTATTCGTCGTTCCGTTTGCGTCGCTTCGAAGCATATTGCTACCGATAGAGTGTTCGATGGTTGGCGATAATTAAATTTTGTCGAGGCGTCTTCGTTCGCTTCTCCCGCGACATCTTGGCCGGAATTGAAAAATTCCACTTTTCGACTTGTTAATAAACCAAAAGCTTCTGCTACTGCTGCTATTGATATTTCTTTCTTTATATGTCATCGTCTTCGTTTTTCGCACTTTCGAACGGGCGTTACACTCGACACCAGAATACTTCTCGTTTCTATTTAAATTATCAATACGTTAATATCCATGGCTGACACCAAGTATGCAAATGCTGCATTAGAAAAGAGATAAGGGAGAGCGAAGAGGAACTAAGTGAAAGAGGAAATCGAGGAATTGAAACCCGTTCGTTTATAATCGAATATTATGGGCATTGTTTGATGATGATTCGCGACCGAAATAAAGAAGGAATAAGAAAAATGAAATAAAATTTAAAAAAAGTGATAAGTTGACAATTAGATATCAAAAGCAGGGAAATGCAAAGATGAAAGGGTGGTGGAGGCTAGAGAAACAATAAGGGTGAGACGATGACACCTCAATTAATAAGGTTTTATTAATTTCTTTCAATTTGGAATTCAATTTTCGCGATGCAAAACCAGACTTCAGCAATATCTGCAGACATTCAGTTAAAAGTTGATAGCTATTAATTTGACCTAACCATAAAAATTAAAATTGGTTGAGTACGAAAACAGGAAGTTGATGAAAACGAGATGAATGGCAATTTGCGACGTGTCGGAAACTAAACGAAGCACAAAACCAACGTCGAAAGTGAAGTTCAGTTATTATGCTCCCGGCATCATGCTCCGCCGGGTCTGTAATCATCGGATTAGCAGAAACTGAAACCCCAAATAGACCCATAATCTTGGCAAATGTTTTTACTTAACTTAGATCTACAAAATGAAGGAGAGAGTGAGACAGCGAATATGAGCATGAAATTGAAACTGAAGCTGAAAACTGATATTAAAATATCCATTCCGCCTCATACCTCGAATTGAATAAAAACTTGCGACGCCTATTGTGCACTACTCAAGAAAACTTTTAATCTATTGTGTAGTATTGTTGCACCCTGAAATTACAATGGTAATGGGATAATGGAACAGATTATAGAAACACACAATTATAATCATATATCCGTCTTACCTGTATAGTTATAATGTTTGATATTTATATTAGGATGTTAGCACGAATGGTACAATCTGTCAGGGATCATATAACTTCATTTGTGCTAATAAAGAGGCATATTTACCGTCAAACTGGTATGGGAAACTCTATGTTAGCGTCGTGACTGATTGTGATCACACAAATTGAGCTTTTTTCCAATTTTTTTTTTGCGTAATTTTATAGTTGTCAAAAACTATGCCTCTATTGTTTAACTTTTTTGAATTTTAAATATTTCAAAATTATTTTAGAAAATTTTAAAAAACGTACTTTAACTTTAGCGGCTTTTGTATCGAGTTTAAGGCATAAATCGCAAATTTGGCTAAGCTACGGGCGTATATTATTTATCGTTTGATAATGCTCTTTTCGAATTTTGTAAAAATATCATATACCCAGCCGTATCAGTCCTATTTTTGTTCTATTTACTCAGGCCATAGTCTTTGAAGTCCAACTTTGTATTGCTATCCTTCATTTAAAACATTTGCGGCAATTCGCATTTGACCTCACTTTTTCCTTGCTGCCCGCTTCAACCTAGACCCTACGGAGAAACACATTGTCGGGTAAATGAGGTTCTTAAGTATATCATGTGGGTATATTTTCAACTAATTCTGGTACTTAAATAAGTAAACTTTTAATATCAACTGTTTTAAATTGACAATTTTAAGGGAGGCTTATGTCCAAAAATGAACAAATAAAAGCTGAAAAGAAGAAAAAAGAAATTTTCTAACAAACAGAAGTCATTTAAGTTATGAAATATAAATATAATAAAAATATTTAAGAACAGGTTAAAATATTTAAATAAGTTAAGATTAAAAGAAAAAAAAACCTTTTTTATGTCCATATAATATCATTTATTTTAATATTTACACGTTCTAATATAGTACTATTTATGTATAATATAATATCATAATTTATAATATAATATTCTAAATATTGTACAATTAACCATATTTTGCTTACAATTACAGCTCAGTAAGTTAAGTTAAATATTTATTGATCTATTGGCGATTTTATATTGAAATCCGAATAATTAATTAATTAACTAATTAATTGATTACATTTACGTATTCGTCTGTATTTTCATTTTCATTTACATTAGAAATATTGATTATGTTAAATGTAGTACTTAGAGATAGTAATTAATCAATATATTTCGTTTGGTTTATTTAACATTAATTTAAATACTTGCAGTATATATTAATTCAGAATATTCATAGTTAATAATGTACAGCATACAAAAAAGAAGAAAAAAAATTAACATTAATGACTTGTTCCATTATCTACGATAGTATTTCTAATATTATATTAACAGCACAATTTGATATTCTTAAACCATATCAAAAGTTTTCTTCTATATGTATATAATATACAGGAGGATTATTGATATCCGTGACATCACGTGACCAAAATTTGAATGCAGCCGTTTGCAATACTATATACTGGCTAACTTAAACACCGTGCCAAACCATTGTCACTGCCAATACAGATACAAAAACGAACCAAAGAATTAATTTAACCAAAAGTAACGAAATTAGCAATAAACACATGCAGTCGACGAGCAAAACGAATGCTTAGGTCATGGCTATTATGTTACGAAGATTAATCGTTGATTTTAGTAACAAAAAGCGGTAATTCAAAATTTAGTCAAGTGAGGTTTGGGCATTAAAGCTTGCCCCACATCAAGCGATTTAGGTTTTTTCACGCGTCAAGCGTTATTCTCGGGCTGTGGGGAGCCGCTATTCGCTTACTCAAGTCACAGTTACTATCTCCTTGTATGGCTTCTAGTGTCAAACGCGTTGCAATCCTGCTAGTGTAGCTTTGATTTCAGCTGTACATTTTTCCGCTAGGGCATAGCATACACACGCAGCAAGCTATCGCTAGATGTGAATCGAGCTTATTAATCCAGTATACTCGTATTTATTTATACAATATGCACTGAAACATATTGTATATTCGCAAGGTAAAATAATTATTAAAGTATGTAGAACTCTATCAAATCCTTATCATAATTTTGACAGTTTCATAAGTTGTTGATTTTCATCTCTAAATATTATCACTCACTACATATCATGTTTTTAATAAGCATTTTTGTCATAATTTTACCAGAAAAACTTTTTTTTTAAAACTTGAATTACTAATTTGGAATAATTGCCATATTTCTTAAACGCAATTTATCAATTGATACAAGAAAGCATTAGATTAACTAAGCATATATACAAAATTATAAAAAGATTAATAATTTTAATATTAGAAATAAATTAAACTTTTTCAAACTCAATTTTAAAGCGTTTACAATAAACCCTC
>JARJDU010013348.1:0-16756 GCA_030264695.1 Lissagria laeviuscula
AATCTACATCGACAAACATCATTTCATAACGATCACTTTGTTTTCGCTCAACGCTCAAACCCTTATCATGTTGTATTCTTAAGCCCGAATGTAATTGATATATAAGATGTGTTCTTCCTTGAATAAAATAGTCTTAACTGTAACGCTGTCCAAGTAACTTGCTACCCGATCATATCAACACCATCTTTTTGGTAATCAAGTTACAACTGTTACAATTATCCAAATTACGCATATTTTATTCATTCTTTTTTCAGTCTCATAAACAATTAAAATTAGAAATGTCATATTTTGATTTGCGATTGAAGTAAAGCTGTAATCTAAGTCATTTGAACGTCCTATGCAGGACGATGGCACAAGATGAGCAGATGAGAGGCATGGATAGAAGATAATATACAGCAGAGAGCAGGATATGACAAGCATGAGGGAGGTAGTTTTCATCGATGTCGGACAGGCAGTAAGGCATTTGATTAAATCATATATCACGCCTTCCAACATTATTGCTGACCGCAAATGCACGAGCTCAACACTACACACTCATTATTTACTGCAATTCTCGAGATTGTTTGCATTCCTTGCATTCCTTATGCATGATTTATTCACATTGATATTCTAAACAAACAAATCGATCTATAATTATAACTTGAGAAATATTAACCTAATAAAGTTAGTTTATTGTTTTGTATAATTACACTAACAATTTGAAAGTAAACAATATTTTTAATTTTATCTGATGACTGAGTAAATAGTAATTTTGTTTGTAGATTAATCGCAGTCATTAATTATGACCGATATAGATATTTGTACACTTGGCGTTATATAATTTCTAGGGGATTTTGTTTGGTTTGATTGATCAACAGTGTAATCAGTAGCGTTGGATTTCACTAAGGCAATCTGCGAGTGTTGGGAATGCGGATATTGGATTACTTACGGTTCGAAAAGCTATGGAAAGGATGGCATTAATCAACTTTGTTTATGTTTACTCTGAACTGTTTAGATTCTACCGAGTGCAAATACTGCAAATGAACGAAACTAATGCTGCATTTTTTTTTACTGAAACTGCACTGTAAAATTAATTTCAGGTTTGAATTATTATCCAAATTCTGAATACGCGATGTAGTTTTGATAAAACGCAGTAAACTTATAAAAATTTGCCATATTTGCCATATTTCCACACCAATACCATAGAGTGCTATTTATTTAAAACATTATATCACCTGATGTTTATTTAGACTTGTTTGCCAAAAACTTTGTTTTATCATTTAAAATAAGAATAAGTAGGGTTGTAGTACCGCAGTAGTTGGCGTGTTTACGCCATTACAATCAAACCACCATTTGGTTTTCTCTTGGTATTTTGTTGTTTCGACCACCATAAGCTTAAATATAGTTTGTTTTGTTGTTCCTTTTATTGAAATTTTTGTAATTCTCAGGAGTCATTTCGCCGAATTAGAAATTTTTACAAGTGTTGGGTTGACAGGGCGAAGTCTTCTAGATGTAAAAACGGATGGAGTGTTTTTGTTGTTCCCGGGTTTGGAATAATATACATTTGATAACCACAATAAGAGTATTTATTATCAACTTCCGACTTTAGATATAAGGTTTCAACTTTTAATTTGCATATGGACTCGACTTGTCTCTCTGGCTATCTAGACCTGACTGCCTCCCTCTATGTACATGTCTTTGCTTGTCTCTTTGACTTGATGTCGTTAATGATATCAGGGTAAACAACACAAGAATTCAATACAAATCAAATTCCGTCAGACACATTATATAAAATAAATTCTCAAACCCAATAATGATTAAATATATTTTCTAAACAATTGACGTATAAAATGGTAAACGGGAAATAATAAAATGAGACAATTATATCTATAGTTGGCGACATCACGACACCAGCAAACTTTTTTTCATGGATTTCGAAGAATTATTATTGATAGTCTAAATGATATAATGCTATTTACAGGAAATGTTCATAGCAATAGCTAAATATATACCTACTTTAAATTATTTTTATTTTTTATCATGGATTAAGTCTTCCTGGCATTGCAGTGCATTGCAATTTTAATAATTATGTGCCAAAATAAATAAACTTTTTTCGATATGATTCAAAGCTATAATAATAAGAAATATTAGTCGAATCAATATAACGATTTAATAATAATTGGATTGGGAAGTGCGTGGTATCTATTTAGCTTTAAACTAGGATTTTCTTTAACCTAACTAGTTTGGTGTACTCACGTCGAGTGCTCTTCCTTTCAAACTTTTCATACTTTTTTTTTGCATTATAACTGCGAGACTGACTTTTCTTCTTCTTTCTTTGCGGTCTTAAAGTAGAGCCTGAGCGGTTCAACGAACGCAAATGAGGAATAACACGAACAAAAAGCTTTTTCATCATTTTCCTTGGGAAGTTGTTAGTAATAATCACTTTTACTTTATTTATATTTCTAAGCCATTCAATTTATCTAGTCAGTTCTATAAGTATTATTATAATTTGCATAATATACGAGGGTGGATCAAATATAAGTGAGATTTTTTTTAAATTATTAGATAGGTAATAATTTGAAAAAAAACTTATTTTTCTACATAATCACCTAGCTCTGTAATAAATTTTTCCTATCAAATCCGGAGCCAGAATTGGCTCCGGAAATAATTGAAATACATATAATTTGAAAGGGGATTTAACATCTAACGATGTCTAATTCATTAACATGTGATAATTAATTCCAGAGTTATTCTGGATTGTGTAATTTAAAATTATATTTCGATTTTATATAAAAATGTAAAAATGTTATCAGATTATATAATAGTTGGCAATAAATAATTAATATCGTCATACACAATTTTGTTAATCCTCGAATCCGATATATGCGTGATGCCGTGTTGAATTTTTTTCTGTTTGAACCACACTGAGCTAGCTGCCGTATATTTATTTTGTAGAGAGACATTCAACAATGATGTTTCGCAATCACGTACCAAACGCTGTAGAGGCCTGATGATTGATGCGTGGAGTTCTAAATTCACAGGCTTGCGAATAATCCCTAGACGCCGGCTTGTTGTTGGTACAACTGGAAAGATCAAACGGACAAGCGCAATTTAAGCCGATAGAATCAATAGGTTATTGGAAAACGAAGGCAGGATCGCGCCAGCACCAGCAGCGCTAATGCTGTGTTCAGTATAAGCATGAAAGCAAAGACTAAACAAACATGAAACGCCATGCAAAAAGTCAAAGCGCCAAGCAGACAAATCGTCACTACTGCAATTTATTATGTCTACACGTTAGAAATCTAAATGTAAATAAATTGCCAAATACCACTTAAAAAAGAATTTGTTTGTGTAACAAACTACTAGAGTAGAAGTATTTGAACAACTACTTTGAGGGGAATTAATTATCAATAGAGGGTTTAAATTGATAAAGTTGGTTGCTTTTGTTCAGTTTACTAGGAAATTGTTGATTGTGTCATGATGTGTACTTTAGTATAGGTCCAGTAATTTAGTCTCTTCCTGATCGCAGAACGCGAATAGAAGAACAAGCATGTAAAACGCTAGTCAGTGAATGGAAATTTTAACTAGTTTAGTTGCATGGCTTGCATTAAACCGTGTCCGGATTAGCGAATCCGCCACACGAGTATTAAGTGTTACGTCAAGTGCGTGATGTGAAAAAGCTTGAGCATTATAATACAGAAACGATTGCAGGAAATAAGAGGAAATAATGAGATAGATATGCAGGAACAGCCGGTGGCATTCGTTGGAGGTAGGCATGCAAGATGTCGGTGAGCAATATGAAGCTATGCGATTGTAATGTTAGCAACTAGAAGAGATCAGATAGAAAGAAAGAAGTTCATTGAAACTGCGAGTTCAATGATGTTTTACTTTTGCTTAGGTAACGTTCAACGTTCGAAGTAAATAATAATTTTCTTGCTAAACCAGTTGTAAGAAATCAAATTTGTTACAGTCGCAAATTTTACTTTATATTTGGAAATTTAACATAGTTTCATTGTATGCAAAATATGTGCTTAAGATTTGACTATTTGCTACACTTCTTAGTTTTATAAAAAAGTGTTTTAAGTTCGTTTCGTGTTCAGTTTGTTTCGAAGCTTGAGGCATTGTAGATGCCTTGATCAGGCAGCAAAGCAAGACTTCTAAAACAACTTGCATAATTTCAAGTGGCTAGAAACTGCTCATGATCCACAGGACCTATCTGGTCAAAAGCTCTCCGAGGTCATGTACGGTTTAAGGTGACTCGACCTCTAATTTTATGTAATATAACCTTTCTTGTAACCCAAACTCACGGAATAACTTATTCTGACTACTTTTCCTTGCTATCTTTTGCAAATAATACTAAACGAACTGTCAACTGTTTTTAGCTTTGCAGCAGCATTACTGGTTAGTTTATCTTTTCTTAAGAAGGACTTTCCGCAACAACAACTAACTTTCCGACCCTTTTTCTCTTAAGCCGTTGCAAATTTACTTTCGAGCAAGTTGAAGGAAGAACTTCTTGTAAACAATGTGCAATTATGCACGGTACATATAACTCAACTCAAAGCTGGTTTATTCCTGCTGTTCACGCTGTTGTTGGATTTTGGTTTCGGTTACTCGCTCACAGAGAAAATGCCGAAAACAATCGACATGGATAAATAAAGAGCGTTTATATTATTCATGCACGGTGTAATTTGCGTTTTAAATTTGCTTGGTTACGGATGATGGAGAATGTGAAAAGATATCTGTAAGAGTTTGACTGTTCAATGCAACTAGCTAACTTGCTTGCAAACTGCCCTAAATAATAACAATATATGGAGGTTGGACCGCCCAAAACTGAAACGCAAACCGCAAGAACTCATTTTTCTTGAAATTTGGAAGAAATAAAAGCAAAAAACCAAATCACGACCGTTTCAAATTGTTGGAGCTGTTATATTATTTTGGGTTTTGAAAAGAAACGAATGTTGTGGTTGCTACAATTATATTTCAACTTACGACAATGTTATATTGTTCGTGGTAAAAATGTAGAACATTTTGTTACTTTGTAGGTATTACATGTAATTATATCTTGTCAAAAGAGTAGCGTAATGTGACAAATGTTGAGTTGTCAAGAAAAAGGGTAATTACGATTTTATTGAAGCAGAAAAAAGGAAAAATTTTAACAGGAAAAGTTGACAATATCTAATGATGTAAGAAAGGAATCTATCGGTGTAATAATCTCCAGCAGATTGTGTGCTAAAATTTAATCATTACATGAAAAAGTTTTAAAACGTGCAGCCACATACACGTTAATTCAACATTTTACGTGAGGCATTAAAATGACCGCTATAGGCAGATAGGATTAGGGTTTTTTTAAGTCAAGTAGCTTGACGCTTTTGTAGAATGCCTCACTTGACTCGCTTTCCCAAATAAAAAGCTTGACTTGACTTAATTAAAAAAATGTAAATTTGGCTTAGCTGAAGCTTGACTTGAGTTGACTTGACGTAACTTGACTTGAACATGACTTGACTTGACTTGATTTTAAACTGTGAATCCTTTGATAGGATTTGCTGACGTAACGGTGGCAGGAGCTGGAATTCTTATAGATTACCTTGAGGCAGAGACCGTTTTAGGAGTGGGGGGTATGGTCTACCTCTCTGGTACCAGAGAGTTTGAGCTATATTAGGGATATTTGTTGTTGTGAAACTTACTGGGACAGGCTTTCGTACTTTTAAAGGAAAATACCTCACCGAGTACCACCATGTCTTTAGGATCGAATAATACCTGCTACAGTAAATTTAATTATTACTTTAAAACTTATTCAAACATACTTCTACAGATAACCTAATCTTAAGCAGTTTTATAAATTGCATGTCAACTGACATCTTACTAGCTTACCATGTTTAGTAGAACTTGAACCCAAAATCAAAATAATTCTTAGTTACGCCACACAAGAAAAACTCAACGCAACAACCTGAAAAAAACGCTCAAATAAGCCAAGAAATCCCAGCATATCCCAGCTATACCTCGTTCATCACCTTTTCTTTCCTTACCATCCATCTGGCATCTCTACATCTCGCCTGTAATCCCTGCAAGCATCTATTGACGTCCTACCTATATTTACTATTTTCCTTTCTTAGTGACTGTCTTCTTTTGCTTGCATTACCTCATTTCACATAGCGTACAGGCGCTTTTCCCATCACTCGTCGTATTCCGCATTCTCTTGAAGAACCTCAAGTCAAACAATCTTCTGCTCATCTTCTTCATACGAGTCTCTGCGGTGCGCTGAGTAAATAGGAAGCTTGACGTATAAACCGTCAGCTTTAAAGTCGCTTTACTCAAAGGTGCGAAATGCATCAATGTCTTTATTGTTAGCAATAACATTGTACTACGAGTCGCATAGTTCTACTCCAATCGCGGATGTGCGAATCATGGTGAGGTTAGTCAGCAAAGCGAGGAAAGTTCATGGTACGACTGCTATGCATTCAAGATGCAAGAAGTTGAATTCGCACACGATGCTCATGCTTCTTGAAGTTACTCACACGAAGCTGCAGAATAACGATACTAAGTGTTGATGGAAGTTGCCACATGCTTAAAGATATTGTTACACATTCGTGTACTACGACAGGATTCTCCTTGCTGAAAACATGGACTCATAAAAGGATTCCATAAGCAATTTATTGAAACTTCAGCAGGATATTTATTACATTGTAGAAATATTCCTCTTTGCCTTTAGTTCAGTAACTGTGCATGTTTCTAACTTAGTATATACTATATCTACTTGCACTTTAAGAAGAAGCTTGACGCGCGTGTTGAATGCGTCGAATGTTGATTCAACAAACCGACGAGACAAAGGCATGGGATGTTGGCTGTTGAGTGCACATTTCTGCAACTTTCATTGAACGTGCTATGGATAAGAGAGCGAAGAGCGCATTAACAATTTTAGCTTGGTTTTAGCAACTAGTTGGCTGCAGGAGAAGCAACGAAGAGAAGAGATTAGTGCACGCAGCGAATGGATCACTCGCGGCTTAATTAAGAACGAAATGGCGGAGGCACGACCGTATTTCCTGGAAACAGGGATGGTGACGTTTTTCTTCTTGTACAACACTTGGAATTCATTACAATTTTAATTAAATTTGAGCGTTTAAAAAATCTTTTAATATTTTATTAAGATCGTCTATCGGTCGTCTGTCTGTCTCTTCTGTGCAGGTGTGAAACGTCTGAGCTATTTTCCTAATCGTGCATGACAAGCATGAATGCAAGGGTTTTATGTTCATATCCAAATCTATGTTGTTATACGTTTACGAAATGCAATCTAAAGCAAGAATCAAACCTATGTTTATAACCTTAATTCGATGTTATTAACGCGGAGAGGCATATAAGTCAGTTAGTCAACAATTTCTGGCGAAGGGGCTTAGGTCTATCAAGTCAAGGAGAATTTATGTCGGCTCTTAACTAAAAGTTGGTGAATTCAGCTATAAATTAAGTGTTTCTTGAGGTAATGTATTTAAATGCCGAAAATTTATTATGAAGTGCGTTTGTGTTCGTTTTCGAGCGGCTCGATTTTTTAAAGAATTTTAAGAGTTTGAGTAGCTTGACTATAAATTGAAATTTAGGTTTTTCTATGAACTTGATATTCTAGTGAAAGTTTCTATATGCTATTGAAATTGAAAACAACATATTTTTTTTAAATATTATTCTACAAATAATTAAACTCGGAGAGAGTTAGTTGATTAGTTTTTTGATAGTAAATACATCGAAATTCGCTTAATAAATTACGAAACCTTCTATCTCGATAAAACACTTTCTCTTCGTCAATCAGGCAGCTCTAGCTCGCCTCGCTTAGCTTTTATCATCATCCTCGGAAGCAAATAGGAAAAAATACGAAACCAATAAGCATGGATGGCTGACAGACACATTGAATGTGTTCGCGTTTTGCTCCTTAATTCAATCGCCCTTGCCTTCGCGCCGCTCGCAACCCATCTCCATCCTCTTCTTCTTTTTCGTCTTCTTCTTCTTCATGATGTTGAAACAAAACAAAAAGCACAAAGCGTTTACCTCGGAACGCGTTCAACGAGAACATGACACTTATACGATTAGGCCTTCACGGTAACAACGCCACTTTCTTGCATGTTTTTGTTCATCGAGCTACTTGCGGCTGCGAGTTTTTGCAATTCCCTATTTCACTTTCAATTTTATTATAAACGCTGGATAACAGTGCCAGTAACGACCAGTGCAACAAGCACAAGAAGATGAAGACGAAGACGAGCTTTTTGTAATGCCGCTCGAGAGAATAATGAAACGTCGTCGATTTATTAACTTCCGCGTTCTTGTGTAGGCGATTTGCAAGTGCGAAGAGTTCCCGGCGAATGAATGAGAGATACAAAAAAAAAACGGAAACGAGGAAAAGTGGATGGTGGCTGCCGAGAGTGGTGTTATTCCCTTGTCGATGTGGTGTTTTGTGCTGCTTGATGGATATATATATAAATTTGTTGCGTTTAGGGATTCACTTTAAGCCGCAATTTGTAACAATGTGATTCGCAAGTGGTTCGTTGAATTTATTACTTTGTCAAAAGTTTTGCATTAAAACTAATGAAAATATGGTTTAGGCGGTGCTTTTGTGGAACTTTTTATTAGTTATTTATGTTTTTTTTAAGTTTTTATAATCTGCAGTATTTATCAAGACAATAATTAAAAAAGAATGATATTCCTATATGATCACCTACACTGAAAAAATTACTGCATGTTTTACCAATAATTCTAACAGTTAATTTATTGTAATTAATATTACAGATTAAAATGTAAAATTACATCACAATGGTTTTGTGAATGCACACTGTGAACGACAGAGTTTACTTTGTAAAATTACATTGTTAAAAGCGGATATTATTTGTCAATTTACCGTCGTAATGTGTAAAAACTAACATTTGTAAAATTACAATATTAATGCTTTTGATTTACAATATTGCTAATTAAAATTATAATACATGTAAAATGGATAAAAAGGCGTCCTCGAACCGATTCGTCTCCAGCACCACCGATTGTTCGATTACAACAAATAATTGGCCCATCTCTCCTATGAACAAATAACTTTATTCAGTTTTATTCTAAGAATTAAATTTTTGAATAACAAACCTTTAACTATGCATGGTTCCAATTCCTCTTGCAAATAGTCCTATCTATGCAGAGATTTGATAACGTCTCGAATTATCGTCGTCATTGATTGTCCGTTGTTCATAACGTCGATGTTATTATTTCATCGAACTGAATCAAAATTTGATAAAACTATTTCTCAATCAAAAACAAAAAATACTAAAAATCTATCTACCCATACCCGCAAAGAAAAGTTTATTTCTCAGTCGGGATTGAAAATAAGAATAGAATTCATAAAATCGTTAACCGTATAATGTATGTCTACCTGCAAGCACAGATTTCTCCATTTCAAAATAAACTTTAAAGAAAGTATGCATATACCACCAACAAAATTCATATATGTCGTGTTTATCCTGGAAATCATATCGCCACAAATTCTTGAATTCTTGTAATATTGAGAACATATTTATTTTGAAATTGGAGTCTCTTTTTCTTCTTCTTCTTTTTATTATCCTTCATAGCATGCAAATCCTGGAGAATATTCCCTAGCCTATCTACTAGGTACGTTAAAAACCTATTCATACAAGAGTATGTAAGTACATATTCCTGACTTCTACTTCTACTAAGTAAATACCTAAGTAAGTACGCATAGGAAATACTTTTATTGTTATGCGCTTATGCTTCGCTATAAATATTCCTATGTTGAGCCAGTGCATCTGTGTGTTAGTTGGCATGTGGTTTCCAGCTCTTCGTAAACTGTTTAATGCAAAGCTTCGCGTGCAATGAGCTGGATGAGTAAATCGCGGTATGGGACAACAAGAAGAAAGCTTGAAAGCTCAGCACAGCGACGAGCGACGCGATGCGACGGATGGAATGGATACCATCGTCAACGTATCGTATCATTGAGTGCAACTTTGTTGAGAAAACCGCGATTCGTGTTTTATTTCATTTTGTAAATACTCCTGTACATATGTTGCATGCATACAAGTGGGTTAGGTACCTACTGTGAGTAAATACAACGTACAACGTGTTTCCTTGCGTACCTACTGTGTGAATTGGAAAGTAGGTCTTGAACTTTCGTTCTTCGTTTTCTCGCCAAGATGCGGTGAAAGAGGTGTAGGGGCTATAAATATCGCTATACGGTTATATAGTAAACTTATTTTGTTAATATTAATATTCATTTTATCAGTTTTTGATGAAGATAAATTAGAAACTGTTTTCTGTTTTATTTAAATTGAAAAACTGTATACCTTTGCAGTATTTGGCATCTGTAATAATAATAATATATGTATATGTATATCAGCAACATCTCCAATGTAATTCGTAAACCCACGGAATCCTCGCCTCGCGCGCGAGAATTGTTTATTCTGACCTAGATCAGAAGCAACTCGCCTCTGGCTCAGCTTCTCTTCTAACAGTACACGTGTGCTTCCACGTATGCAAGCATTACAAACTCTACAAACTTTGTTGCTCTTCATGATATTTGAAGATGTGCAGTCGTAAATATCCCCGCAATACATCAAAACTACATCAGAATCAAAAACTTGCTAAATATATGTACAGAGTGAAACATGCAGTCAAGGCTCAAGGGAATCTCCCCCAAAAAAAAAAAACTTTTAAAATATGATGACACTCCAATAACACTTTAGAATTTCTTCTCTAGTATGAGATTATGCCTATCATTCTGGAAGTTACTTAAGTCAAAGAATACTAATTTTAAATAAGGAAGTTACCTTGCCGCATGGTGTATAGTATACATACTAACATAGTAGTGAGGGTTGTACGACATTTGCGTTTGATATTTGATTTAAATATGCTTGAAGCTTCAACTTCAACATGAGGAGGTTTAACGAACCACCTGAAACTAATTAGAGGTGAAAGAGATGTAATTGAAGTAATCTGCCTTATGCCGCTCGGCAAAGTCGCAAGTTTCCCTCAAATTATACAAAATTGCCCATTAGATGATGCGCGCGATGTGCGAAAATATACTAAATGTAATTAAACTAATAACTGCTATCTTCACTAAGATGGATAATTGCTGGCATTAGATGGAGAGATTACCGGGAAGTGTTTGCTGATTAATAAGGAGTTTGTAATGACATGTGGATGGGGTTGATCAGTAACTTTGTATACGTTCATAATTGGCAAGGATGTTATAATATAGGATTGACAACGGTGGGTATAAATTTGAAGATTAGTGTAACACTTACTCGAACCTTGATTTAATTAGTTTTTCAAAAACTTAAAAAAAATTATAAAGTTAATTTGTGTCTGGATTTCATAACATGCTTAATTTGAGTAGTATTAATTCTGTAGTATTGTTTTATTAGTACATTCACAATAGTAGTATACGTAACGAGAGTGCTAAGAGGCATTTTTGGTATAATTGCTACGCGATGCGCGTACAACGTTTTACTTACCCCCGCTCAATTAAGTACATAATACATGCACGTAAAATGTACAGTCTTGTGTTTTACGTCAATAACGCGCAATAGCGTACGCATGTAATGCTAGTCTCAGAAAATGCGTTTTCATGCGCTTCCTCGCGTAGTTGAAGGTAAATATATTACACATAAGCGAGGTCAACGCTGATTGGCTAGCAGCAAGCTCAGGTATAACTTTGCACACTAGTTCAAGCTGTAGCACACCAAGCCGTATGACGGTTGATTAGTACATTAGTATCTATTGCAAGCATCTTCGTCGAGGGTCAGCTGTGCCGAGATGGCGCACGTCGCAACAGGATACCGCTAGCAACCTGGCAAGATTGCAAACAGTTTTTCGGTGGAAGCTAGGCAACAAGTGCACAAATGCGGCATTGAGCAAGCGAATAGGTGATATAATAGCAGCCCCGCACAACCCGCGAAACAAGCTTTCCTATTGAGTTGGGTGTGGAGCGGGCTTAAGAATGCACGGTGCGTTGGCGCTCATGAGGCAAGCGATGCTTTCTAACGCTGCTGTAAATACACCTATCTACGCTATTGCATAGACATCCCAATGTCTTATAATCACAATATTCTTTAAAATATTCGCTTTGATACAGAGACGCATTTAGCGCAGTTGAAGCCCTAGGCGCTTATGGTTTACCAGTCAAGTGCAAGGCCCTTAAAATCTTAGGGCTTTAGGCGCGAGTTTTGTGAGCCTAGGTCTTTATGTAATCGACTTTATGATTGAGAAATGCTTAAACTCCAGGCTCTGTGCTCTCGCCTACTGCACTCTCTGGGAAATCCGCCATTCTGTGTTAAGATCATCAATAGCGCAGCAGCTCTAAGAAGGGCCTAGGCCATATTCAGAAATTTGGGAACGCGTGAGGAGTTTAAACAAAGGTGCGTTTACCACTGCACCACTCTCTCTTTTTTAAATTATTATGATCACATATTATTTGAATATTTCAGTAATCATTTCAGGTAACTTGAAATGATCACTTTGATAGATATTTATAAGCGATTAGAGTGTGTCGTTATGCCTTCATTAACATATAGTAGCGAGGAATTTATATTGGTAGTATGCATAAGCTTTTCCGAACTTGCCAGGATGTTAATTTAATTATCCGGATGTGAGGCGCATTATTAGTATTTCATATTCTAATGTATCATAGTATCATAATGCTAGCTAGCTAGTTCTATATTCATACTATAATAGTATTATTGTTGTAGTTTACTTCAGTTGATTGGTCGTTGGAGTTTGAGCTAATTACAATTGAAATAGAGAGATTATTATTATTTGAATAGATAGTTGGTAATAATTTTTATCAATATGACTAGAAAGAAGCGTGCAATTTTATCGAAAATAATTTTTTATTTTAACACCCTATATAGATCGACAAAATGCATTTGTGATTTTGCATAAAGTCAGAAACTATATCCACTAAATTTGCTTCTTTATTACCTCCGGCAAGGTTTAATGCACAGCTGGTATGGTACATGCAGGACACTCAAAACTCAAAAGTATACGCGAATGGCTAACTAAACTAATAGTGCACCCAGATGCCGTGCATAGATATCTAGCTGACTGGAGCTTCAACTTGCTTCAGGACACTTTTAGCAGGTTTGTCCACTGGAGCTGAAACACTCAGGACGCATATTCGGCACAAAGAGAACTAAACTAATCCAGCTAGTACCAGACTTCTTCCACTCAGCGTCTCTCAGCTTTATGCTACTAAATGGAAATTTGGATTTTCAAAATTCACTAGTTTCCTAATTCCTCTCTCTTGACTGCATGAATAATTCACACGCTCGTTATATGTATTCAATGTATAATCCACATGTTGCTCATTAATTAAATTGCATAAAATTGTCATATTTCATTTTATTTTGAAGAGTGTTATTGCATTACTTTAAATATTTATGTATTTTATTTTGGTTTCAGGTGAGTTTTTCTACGTTGCTTGCTTTTTTTTCTGATGCCTATGATTTCAATATGAAGATCTTTCTATTTGGAGTGGTAAGTTAAATTCGGTATTAACGAGATGCAGTTATGCGATGCGATGAAGTCGAAAAATTTACAGCTCGGACCGTTATTAATTAATATGCTTATGTGGAACGTTGAAATTTTAATAATTACACGAAAAGTATACTGCTAGGAGTTGAAGAACCTGTTTAATGTGCTTCTTGATTTTCTTCATGCTGAGTGTAAACATATTGCTCATCGTCTATTGCTAAGCTAGGTATATGCGGTTCTCATTGCATACGCGGAAATATTATCTAGGTGAAGCGCGATTCTATTTCTTTTTATCCTCTATTCGCAACTCGAGACGTACGTCAGAGCTTGAAACGAAACCTGAATTAATGCGGGAAGCCAACCGCCTCGAAGGAGGTTAATGCACATTCGTTTCTTTTCACACTTGGACGACTTAATTCAACTTCCGCTTGCATTTTTGCTTAATAAATTATTATTTCTACTCTTCTTCGATCAGCTGATAAAACCTCAACCTATTAAAGTAGTGCCCAATTATTTAAAAATTCCATGCAAGATTGTATTGATGAAAAACATGTGCTTGCTTTAGTTGTTTGTTGTTGATGTTGATGCTATTATTAGCTCTTCATTCTGAACCCACACAGGTCAGTTGAGGTGCATGCAGCACGTCAACGCAACAACGGCCAGGTAATACGCATGTAGTACAAATACCGCGAGGAAATCAACATTAACGGTATCACAACATCTGTTATGTATGTCGCATGTCCCTCGAGCTCTTGGTTTCAAGCAACAAGGCTCGGAGGCAACGAAGCGATGAGGAAGGCACGTGCGTTTCCTCTTTTCGCGGCCCTTCTGTTGCCTATGCCTATGTATGCCCTTGACGATGTTGTTCATTTGCTGTTTCCTAGTACATACCTTTATTTGAGTTTTCGTTGGGTAGTAGGGCTGTTGGGTTGTTACTAATAATGCTAAGGAGGCACAAAGTGTATATCAATGTATGTGCAGATGTTACTACGCCTGTTGATTATTCAACCGTTTTTTTTTGCTGATGATGATAACCGTCAGTTTGGTGTCTAATGAGCGACGTATTTAGATTCCAATGCGGATATGTCATGTCTACCCAAGAAATTGCTACATTCTTTGGTGGATATTTTAAAACGGGACTTAATTAATTACAACGGATGTTAAATAAGTAGTTTAGAAGACTCTAAATATTCTTTGTTTTGTAAATGGGTAATTTTATTATCATTTTTTTTTGCATTTAGATCTTGAATCAATGTTTATAAATTGTTTTTATTAGATGCATTTTACGTTAATTATACAGGAAATTTATGTAGAATTTTACTATTACTTTCTGAATAGTAATTAATTGACATTTGCTTTGACATATAAGTGTTTGATTAATATCTACTAGAACAGGAATAAATGAGAAGTAGAACTGTTTAAAATGCATAAAAAATTATCAGTTGCACAGGAGTGAGGAGTGTCAAATTGTCCATTAAATGACACACCTTACTCCATGCGTACAAATAGCGAATTACGTTCTCTATTCATGTGATCTGCATAGTCGTTTCTATTAGAAGTAAGGCTTCATTTGTCCTAATTTAAGACTGAGGATTTGGGAGTTGATTTATCGGATAGTTTTGCCTTTAATTGATCCAAATGGTTCGCAAATCGATTCATCAAACACCATTTTTTGCAACGGATTTGTTCTTGTAAATTAAATGTCCCATGTACTCAGAGGGATGACAGAGTATTTTACTTATTGCTATTGGTTTATATGTTTTTATTTGTTTAACCAGTGCTAGATTTACGTATGAGTCATCGTGTCAAATTTTTATCGTGATCATTTCAAAATGATAGCCAGAATGCGTAAGTTTGCGGTCGTACCTTCCTATAGGGCACCAGTTAGTTTTCGGCCTAAGACGAACTTGTTTGTAAATCAGGGTCGGTGTGCATCTCTTACTTGTGTTATATAATGCAATTAGAAAATTATAGAATGTCTCCCCTCTACACTAAGATACCGTGTTTTTAAACCGGCCATTTCCGTTTCATGGCAAGATAAAATAAAGTCCATTTAGAACTCTCTCCCTTTCTTTTTACTACAATCACACAAATCCAATATTTCAAAACAAAGCTTATTATAAAAGATTTCCTATTAATAAGATATATATAAAGAATAAATCAAGAGATAAATCAAAAATCAACAATTCATTATACTGTACTAAAGCTTTGCGAATGTGATGAGATAGATGGGAGCCATCGAACAGTTAAAAGCCTCAAATAATTCCTCCTATATTTACACAATATGGCAGGACGTTGAACACCGCCGCGATGATTTATTACGTTTAATGGCCCGCCGAGATTGTTGCGTGGCGGTCACGATGTGCACTCGCCGTGAGATTCCAGCACTCGGTTCATCTCTATCTTCGCTAGCAGGTGCTCGAAAAACCTGCAACCTGCCGAAAGTTAATGGTCCCAAACGCAACACTATTATACACAAGGATACTGGTGTCAAGCCAGGGGAGGCTTTAAATTTTTATAGTGGTTGCGAAGGCTCCTTTTCGAGGTGCCTTAAACTGATTGTGCGCCTAGGGCCCCGTCAGCTCTAAATCCGCCGCTGATAATACACCGTTTTGCTGCGATTTGTCGCCAGCATTACAACTGTTTATTTGATTAACAACAAACACTTTATCTCATCTAGTTTAATTCGTTAAAAAAATCAATGTTAAAATAAATGCACTATATAAATGCAATATGTTGGCGATGATATTCGTGAAAGATCATCGGACTACATGCGAGCGATGATGCATCCATCTTCTTATGCCTTCAATCGTTTGGCGGCGTGATGTTGCAACAATGTCTTCAAACTGCAACTAGTAAAATTTCCAAGGAGAGCGTACTGGAGATAGAGATATAGTTAGGACATGCTTGGTTGGATCTTTGAATTTCTTGAGAGTATCTTAAGTTACCTTAGAGATATGTGAGCATCACGATTTTTCCGTGAGAATCTTCCTTGCATTGATTGAATTATCTAATATGAGACAAAATTTAACCACAACATTGTCTTATTTTAAACAAATTATGAATAAATCTTTTTTTGCGTTTTCCCAAAGCTATATTTACAAATGACGCATTCATTTGTTAAACAAACAAAAACACATCCTGAAATGCAGAGTAAACTTCACAGGCAAATACTAATCTCCAGCAATCTAAACTCCGGTCTGGCACGAAACGGAAACATTCCTGCTGTACAAATGCAACGCAGTTTGTTTTTTACTTCACAACTCCGCTAATG
>JARJDU010013371.1:0-15673 GCA_030264695.1 Lissagria laeviuscula
AAATTGCCATTTTTGGGTTAGCGTATCGCGTATGTACAGATGAAAATTCTAGAAATGCGCATAATGTGGATCAATTATATATCGTTGGATAGAGCTTCGAAAGACGATTCTTTTTGTGAATAATACTTTGTAGTCCATATTTTTTGTGAGCACCGCTGCACCTGCATGGCGTCTCAAAACTAATTCCAGCTCTCAAAATATTTACTTTAGATATACTTTTTAAAATATGAGCGTTTAATAGTTTATGATTATTTTATTTTATAAGTGCCACCTTAATTGAGAGGCTCCGGTGCTTTGCACCCAGTACACTCATCGTGACTAAGCTACATTACAAAGTTTTAGTTTAAGCCTTCTATAACTTCAATTAATAATAAGTTTCGTTTCGTGATTAAGTTTCCTTTTCTGCGGTCCATATAACGACAATTGCATATTTTTATGTTAATGGTTACGGTTTTCTAGTAATTTAATTACATTTATTATGACTCGTTGTTGAGTGTATAATTGTCAATATATAAATAGACCTTGAAATGGCGTTAAATAGTTTTCAATGATTTTTCTGCATTGTGCATTGGCTACGAAAATTTATAGTGCATATTAAAATATGTATTGCAAGGTTTTCTAATAGAAATAATAATATCGCATTTAAAATATAAATAAATTTAAAAAATGACATAATAATATTATTAAAAGTATAAAACCATAGATTATTGAAAACAGTCGAGTTGCGATTCATTTACATAAATTTGAATGTCAAGATGTTCAAGATGCGTTAAACGATTAACGAAGGACGAATGAACGATTGAAAATCTACTTAGAAATATAATTGCCGGTGTCTTGAATAAACATAAAATATATGCAAGCATTGAATCGTTTCACCTTGCATGATTATCATAATAAATTTATTCATGATGTCATACTAACAACCAAATAGTAAATAAACGTTACCTCATTTTGCAAAAAATCGCATTACTGATGAAATAATATGAGTGCCTTAGAAACTAAAAAAATAATCAAATTCCAATAATATCTTTGATTTATAAATTAATTAAATTTGAAGTTATTTTAATGCCTTAGCAATTAAAACTCTTTATCTTTCACTAGTATTTAATTTTTCTTTCTTTAATATTTCCATATGAAATAATAAAATATACCATGTTATAAAATTGGTTGTGATTAGATTACACTTTCAACTACATTTTAAATATTGATTTTATTCTAGTAAGTATATTAACTAATGAAAAAGTTTCCTATCAGAAAGAATTTTTATACAAAACACTTAACACTAAATGATATTTATTTATTTACCCAGGGAATATTTGCCAGCTCATTGCTGAAACTATATTTGTGCAAGTTTTCCTTGAATTGTTTATTATCCATTTCGCAAGGCAATTGTTTCACCAATATCACAAATATTTACTAATAATCTATACAAAAAAAAAATTAAAAACGATAACGTATCGGTATGAAAATGATTAGAAAATATGTGACCGGGAAATTCAGTATTGGAAAAACAGCGCGGCGCACATATTGTATGCGGTACAGTACGCCTCAGGAAGTTCGATCGCGTCGCGACAGCTCAAACATTCGCCGGCGTATCGTCGGCGAGAACTGAACGAATTATAATCACATGGTTTGCTCACAACCTGCCAACAAATGACTTCAAATAAAACCGCGAGTTGGTGGGACTCGGTTTATGTTCTGTCTCCAAAGTCGATGTTAATATTTCAGAGTCATAACTATATGATATACGTTCGTTCATAATCAATGTCAATAAAATGAAGTAGATTATGCCTAACTGAAACTAAATCGATATAGATTGGAATAGAAAAGATTCATTCAAGAATTTGTTCTATCAACTATTAGCCCAGATTTACAAAATGAAGGCACAATAATGCATTTTTGCAAAAGCCATATTCACAAAGCATCCGTAAATAAATTTAAACTTGGCATAATTCGATTAATAGAAGCTCCTTATGACCAAGTTATTTAAATATCTAGACGCGATGATCTATGTTGAAGGTCAAACAAGTGAAAGTACTGAATTTGGCATCAAAATATCATTAATTTTTCTTAATTTATGCCCGCCTAGTTCAGAATATAAATAAGGTAGAAACAAACTAATCAATTCGAAAAATCTAAATTTTCTCATAAGTTCTCAGAACTCGGAACAAATACCGGAATATATAAATCTTGACATAATTACTAAACATACTTACAACTTAACATAAAATATAACAGCACAAACAAACTTTAAAAAAATTATTAATCCACGAATTAACTATGAGTTTTAATTAGTATTCTACCTATCATTATTATATTATCAGCTTACACAAAATTAATTAAAAAAACTACTGAGATATTTATTACTCAGCAATGATGTGTAATGGTATCATCATTCTATGTAACAACTGCTTAAACTGGCAAATAAATAATAATTTGTTATTTAACAAGAACCTAAACCATATGCTGGCTGCAAGCATCCAAATCGACTTAAATTTTATCAGTGTGAAATAGATTATAAATAGAACTGATCTTATACATTCTGGTTGGACATTATAGATATATATAGTAACCTCGTAATAATACCCATTCATTATTATAATATATGCGAGACATTTGAATCAATGTTACTCGATTCAACTCAACCACAGATATTAAGTAAAGTCTATAAAACTTTTATTGGTTTTGTTTGCTAACAAACAAAATTCCACGTAAGTTCTATATAACTCATGAATATGAGGTAATGAATAAGATGATGTCATATGTATCGGCACTAACTAAGGAGGTATAATAATGTAACCCACGGTTATAAAATTTATAGCGGAACGGCCATTATTCATAATAAAACTCTCGATTATGTACTTAACTTGTTATGATATTGCTCACATATTATTATTTGGATGGCAGAAAAAGAATATTTCATTGAAATTTGATTAATTGTTTGATTCATAATTAAAGCCATGGGTACATGTAATAATAATTATTACAAAGCATATAATTAAGTTTCGCGCCTATAAATATTTTGTGTAAGAACACGTTTCGCTAAAAATAGCATCTGACACCAATCGAGTCATTCGGTGTATTAATGCAAAGAAAATACTGCAGCTGAAATATTGTTAGTTTTTCAGGGAGCTTGCGTGCTAATTTAAATTAAAGAAATGCGTATCGAGTAAACGTTTCAGTCGCCATGATTTCGAAATGTTGAAGATTGCGACATGATATGTAGACGGACCGGCGTCATAATAGATTTTGATAAAAATAGTTCATAACAGTTAATCATAAAAAGTGTAATTATAAGAAAAACTCACCAGTGTAACGATATCTCCTGGACATTTTGAAGCGATTTCCTGAAGCCTGCCATAAACCGTATCCACAATATATTGGTATTTAGCGTTGAATTCTTCTAACTCATGAGCAATTGCATCAGCTCCAGTAGGACTAGTATTTAGTTGACTGGATAACTCCGTGTCCATCGAGGGTTGAAACTCCAACATTTGTTCGCGGAATCGTTGCAGAGCTTTACTCCATATCTAGTGTTAAGGGTTAGATAGTTGGTTAAGCAAGGTTAGTGCTTAAAGTCAGTTGAAATTACGAAAGCGGTGATGTCGTGATTTGTATGACATTGTAATTCTGATAATATAGCAGTATAACAGGAGTAGAAGAAACAGAAAGATAAAATGAAATTTTCGATAATGATGTGACTGTACATATGTTTAATGTAGTGAGAGATTTTAATGGTTTTATCCCAAATTTAATCAAATAATTGGTGATTTGTGACTATGACCCAGGCCTCCACCAAGAAAAAGAAAAGCCCTAATAGTAAAACAGTTTTTTTTTTAAATAGTGTACAGTAATGATGTATTAAAATGTGTACGATTTTCATACTTCTTCAGTCATCCATTCTCATTCATTCAATCTTGATAAACCCCTAGTTCTTTAGATAAATTTCGCATTGTAGACTACAAACCTCAAATGTGTGGTATGTATCACGAAAATGGTCATGTTTAACAATGCATCAAAGATCATGAGACTCTTTGAATTGTTGATATTTACCTTTCCCTCTCGTATAAATCGTCCTCCCTTGTCGTTGACGTTCTCAATGTTAGGTGCACGTTCTACTACAGTGTTTAGAAGATTCTGCAAATAATAATTTAGTGGTATTACGGATTAGTAATTAGTATTCATCCAATGTGCGATCGTGACAACAACCAACTAAATAATTCGTGCCCACATTTCCGATCTACCCACTGACCCAAGTGTTCTTTCATTTTTAAAATGTCAAAATAGTGATCATTACACCACCACACCTTCCTCTGGTGCCAAAAATTTTAGTTTAGATTAAAACAAATCAAAAAATTATCGTTTGCCAATATCCTATCAATACCCCAATCAATAAGTTAGTAAACTTACTCGGGTCGCTTCTAAATTATCTTTAGGTTTGTGCATCAGCGGTTGAAGAGTTTCCAATTTGCTGTATTGCTCTTCAATCCACTCGTCCTCGACTTCTTTAGCTTTCTTGTAATTCTTCAAGAGGTTGTAAGCTTGCTCTACTGCATTCAGGGACTTTGCTAATTGGGCACAAACATTGCTCCAACGGTTATTCAACTTTTGGATATCTTCATCCAAGCGTTTGATGTCATTATGTGGGCCGCGATGACTTGGCCTAGATTTTTCAGTCAACCTTCTTGTATTGTCAAAATCGTCGTTGAGTTGATCCATAGCAATTTGTTGCTGACCAACTGCAGATTGCAACTTGAGGAGGTCATCGTGAACCATTTCTAAAGCCTTTCGCGAGTTTGGCAACTCTTGGAAGAGGGCAAGTTTACGTTCAAATTCGCTAATGACCTGGGCAGCATCTTCCATGCCAGTTAAGACAATCTCCACGCATTTCAAGCGTTCAATGTACAAATTGCTTATGTTACAAATGTTTTTCCACTTGTTAAGCACCTTCTCTAAATCTTTCTTGTGCTGTGGCGTCTTCAATGTGATACTACGGAAAGTATCCTTGACTTGTTCAATGTCAGCTTCCAAATTTTGCAATCTGGATTCGAATTCCTTGTGTTCCAAAACTAAGTGTTGTAGGGAATCGATATCTCTTGGTAAATGAGCAATTACTCGTTGGTTGATAATCCTCTCAGCTTCTTCCAGAGATTGCAACAGTGTGCTGATTTGGCTATTGAAGATACGAGTTTGATTTCTGCTTTCTTCTTCGGCTCTTGCCCTTCTTTCAAGTTCATCGAACAATCTGTTCACTTCATCGATTTCTCTACGTAAACGACGCAACTGAGGATCTGAAGGATCTCCCTCAGCAAAAAGTTTGTCGGCATCGTCGTTTAAGGCTCTCCTAATGGCATTGCGTTGTTCGGCGCCGATAGCAATAAATTGGGCTAAGTCCCAACTCTTGACCACTTTGATAGTGGCGAAAATCATGTTTTGCCTCATGCGGAGTTGTTTCTTTTGCCAGAGTTGAATCGTCAAGTCGTATTGCCTACGAAGACGATCGGCAGCGTCCAAAGCTTCTTTGTCCAAAGGTGGAATAACGAAACAAACGCTGGGTACTTGACACTCGACTCCTTTGTCGTTATGAACACGCCATTTAATGCGCCCGGAGTTATCAGTCAAGGTGCATTCTTTATTCTTTTCCATGGCAAACTGCAAGAGGAATAATTTGTATAACATTGGTAATTAATATCGCGAATATTTGAATTGTTAATATTACTTACGTTGTTTTGCTTGTAGCTGCATAAAGCCTTTACTGTAATAGGTCTTGTTACAGGCTGCCTACGCAATTTTAATGGCACCACATGTTCGGCACGAGCAGCTAACTGTTGGACTGTATCCCCGAATTCGTTTAACTCGTCGCGGAGAGTTTGCATACCTTGAAGGAGACGTTCACCTTGATCAAGGGTAAACTCACTTTGACTATATTCGTTGTTCAGGACATCATTTTTCCTATAGAAAGAGAAATTATTTAATATTATGATTTAGAAGAGATTGTAAGACTTACTCCTTGAGCCATTTCTCTGCTTGACCGATATTTCTATAAAAGTCTTGATAAGTATGAGCATTCTTGAGATGTTCCTCAAGACAATGAGTCAGTTGAAGAATCCATGCCCATTGAGCCTGCATAGAAGACATATGGGCTTCAATGGCTTTGCTTGCCGGATGGTTTTGCAAAACTAAGCTTTCCCCTCGATCTTGGACTGAACCAAATTGGATTTCGCGTTTTTCCAATTCACTCATCAAAGACTAAAAACATTTGGCTTTAATCATATACTTCATAAAATGCATAAGTTTATTATAGTTAATATTGCTAACCTCCCCTCCATTTCCATATGAATGCTGCATTAATCAACAAATTTGTTAGTGTTATCTAGCTAGCTAATATACAAATAAGGCTTATTAAAATATGCATACCTCATAGTACTTCTCAACAGCGTTAAGGTTCATTTGTGTGTCGGACCAATCCCTCAAAACTTCAATTTCCTCC
This sequence comes from Lissagria laeviuscula, assembly GCA_030264695.1. NCBI lineage: Eukaryota > Metazoa > Arthropoda > Insecta > Coleoptera > Staphylinidae > Lissagria > Lissagria laeviuscula. The sequence continues at coordinate 6,491 of JARJDU010013371.1, forward strand.
TTCTCATTTAAATAATGCAACTCATTCGTGGCAGACTTGATGAAATCAAGCAAACTGTCCAATTCGCTCATGCGATTGTTGGAAACTGTGACCAACTCAGCATAAACCTTCTGTAAAGTGCTAAGATGTTGATTATACAACGACAGCTCCTCGCCACCAAAATATTGTCTTCCTTTCACACAAATATCCACTTTGGCATGGAAGTTATCCACTTGCTTATGTTCCCTCAGATGAATATCCGTCTCATGTTGAACAGTCGTCAAGTCTGTACCATATTCAGCTTCTTGCATTTGTTTTAACTTCATCTTACACCATTCAATAGCTTCCTGCAGACTGCGGAAATGCGGATTGGTGTCAACATTTCTGGTTTCTTGCACGGTCCGCATGTGCTTAGTAATTGTACGTTCCTCAACGGGGAAGCTGATATTGGCCAAGGGTTCGATTAGTTTCCGGATCATAAAATGCTTCACAGATACCCATCGCTCGTGTAGTTTCTTCACGCGTTTCTCGAGATCCGGTGCTTGCGGATATCTGCCATTTATCAGCGTGTGCACGTCAGTAATAAGGGATTGAATCGTCTGCTCGATGATATTCAATTCAGCGTCGATCTGATCAGCAATGCGTTTCGCTTCCAACGGATGAATTCGATCGATCCGTCTGGATTCTTCATCGATGTGTCGTTCGATCACGTCCAGATTCGCATCCGTCTGCTTTATCTCGCGATGCACTTTCTCTGCCAGTCGTTGCAGACGGTCAAGACGTTTGATCTCTTCGTTTACAAAACGTTCGCGTTCCTGGTGCGCGACCATCAGTCGCGTCCAATTGCGTTCGATCGTGTCGATTTGTAATTCGGGTTCGATATCAATTTCGCCCACGGTTTTGAAATACTTGTCCAGTTCACGGAAGAGTTGATTCAAATGATGTTTGTTTCTTTGACGTGGTGGCATTTCTTCATTACGGAAACGAGATAATTCCGTAGCAAGTTTCTTCATTTCGATTAGGGTATTTGGATATGAACGATCCTGCAAGCAAAAAGCACAATTTTGCAAAGATATTCCTGTTTATTATAATACTCATTAGATTAGGAGGAATCGGGACATACCTGCATTAAACTTGTTTTCTCTCTCATCCATAAATGAAGGGATGAAGCAAGTTCCCGGTATTCTTGGGCCTTGTTTTGAGCCATGGCATCATATAAAGGATGAATTGCAGGTGGTTCCGGGAACACTTCATGCAAAGATGAAATGTATGTAATGAGAGACTTCTCATCTGGTTCGTGAGTGTCCACATCTAAAAGAAATTAAAACGATATATCCACTAAATAATTAAATTATATATACTGTACCTTCAGGATCAAGTAATCTGGTAACTCCGTACTCCTTTTCAGCGAGATAGAACGCGGTTTCCATGCGTTGACGAGCATGCTGAGAACGGGCCTGCCGCCAATCGATGAGGTCCGGCCGATTGCGATGGATAATGGCGGTGAAGGCCAAACCATCTTGCCAGGACTTCGTAAAGTCGGTAACTCTAACGCCAGGATATTTATGCGTTGTCTTCTTCGCCCATCGAAGCAAGTAATCCCTCGCCGAGATGTTTTGTTCGTTACCCACGACAATATCCGAAATCTGTAACACGCACGTTTTGTAATTTCGTTTTATTGTACTACAATCATGGTTCAAATTCGGATTCAAGTTTAAGAATGCGCACTCGTGAGTTCATGAAACTGATACCGATCTATGAGTCGGTATATTAAAGTTAAACTAAACGAGAAGAGAGAAAAAAGATCAATTACGGACTTATAAAATGAAGGTAGTAACAGTTGGTAGATAGACTAGTATTATAGATTGGAATCAATTGGAATACATATAGATTGTAATGTTTTTCGGGGCGGTGTATAACAATATGATGTATTAATTAAATAATAAGTACCAATTGATGAACGGTAAGATTTATTATATTAACTTAATGTAAAAATATATGTTTCATTGCTGATTGCAATAAAATGATTATTTTATTGTTTCACTTCGTGGGATTCTTAAACGGTTGCTTTTGTTATTACAGTGGGAACGAAGTTGTTGCTGTAGCATATATTCGACTTTCAGAATGTTGTTAAAAGGAAGATTGCTTGCACTTTGTCTCTGGGTTAATAGACGCATTTACAACATGTTGAACTAAGAACTTCGTAATTGCTGTTTCTAATCGATTGACTGCTTATTCGTAATTTGAGTAAAAGTTTAGTTTGAGCTTTCCCAGCAAATTAAATTCAATTTGAAGTGGAAAAATATATTTTTTAAATTTTCTTACTGGCAATATATTGTGACTTTGAAATTATTGATTTACCGTACATAGTCACAGAATTTACAATTGATTTTTATATGAATAATGTATGAACAAGTGGCTTTACATGGAAGTGCATAAACAAAAGTCAGAAGCTCGCTACTTTATTATTAATCAAACATTATTGCATTATGTAAATATAAAATGCTGTCATGAAAATATATAATTAAGCAAATCTAATAATATTGAGCACAATTATTGCATAATTAATACCTTGGAATAATTCCCTATGCAATTAGTTTAAATTTTTCCTCTTTCTGAGCATATATAAATCCTAATAATTATAAAACAAGAACTTTTTTGATAGTTGACAAGTAAATATCAACGTGCCAGTAGAAATACTATCAAGTTTATTTAAATAAATGTATGAAAAGGATGATGTCATGTGTTTCGAGCACAGCAAAAGACAGACAATTGACTGTCCATTAAATAACTCCCGTAACTAACCATTCATTACTCACCACAAATTTAAATTGGCAATCTGTATTGAATTGAATTAATTTTCAGATAATTTAAACATATGACACATTGATATGGCTTATCGCCATAACACACGAAACAATAACGATAACAAAAGAACGAATAAAATAAAAAGATTAAACTGGCGAATCGATTAAATTGTGTGTTGATGTAGAGAGAAGTTGTTATTAGTGCAAAGTGTAAACATATTCGGTAGCATTACCATATAAGGAAGTAGTTAAGGTGTGATGTGTATCATAATATAATTAATAACGTTTTAATCTCGACAGAAGCGTGAATATCGCATGTGTGTGTAGGTTCATGAAAACGCGTTTTATGTAAATTGACATTGACACAGTTCCAGCGACAGCTTGAATTATGGTAATGGCGAATACCTTATGTTTAATGCACTTATTAGCTGAAGAAAAATGTGTGTATCTATAAACATGATCGACTCCTACGTTTTGTTTCACCCACACATTTTTATATTATGTATGCTTTCGAGATGGATGGACATAACAAGTTATTATAAGAAGAACGCGATAAACAACCGCTAGAATTAATTAAACTGTTTCCAGTGCTTATCAATTATATAATTCTGTCGAATGATTATTGAACTAGTTGGAATTTTAATTAAAAAATTTCTTGAAAGAATGTTTTTAAAATCAATTTAAAGAAAAATGTCTAGACGGATGCCGCATTCGTCCATCGTCTTACAATGTAAAACATTTCGAAAGTAACGAGAGGCTTGAGATACGCCCAAAATGGAATAGATAGGTCAAGTAAGACGAGTGCAGAAAGGTTCATGTCATGTACCAAGTACCAAAATTGTAATACAATGGAAATATAAATAAATACGTATGAATCCTTGAAAGCGCATGACAATATTAAATTATATGACATTTTTCGAATCAAATACTTTTACTATTACAAAACGTATTATGTACTAGCAGCACATCTGTACCTTAACTTTTTTAGGTCTGAGGACACCCAGATTCTCAACATCAACAGTATATTCAATACTTTTCGTTTGAGCGCGATTATTCAACCCTTTCGTATGGCTCTTCTCTTCACCCCTGGTCAAAGTGGTAACTTTTCGAACAATCCTCGTGGTAATTCTCTTCGTGCCATCCTCACGCGGACGACTGGTTTGCATTGACTCAATCGAACTACCCAAAACTTCAGTGCTCAACTTTTTATTCGTGAATTTCGCTTCGAGATTGACATTGTCAGTGATGCTAGTGACAATTGGTGGTCCAGTTGGCCCTTGAGTGCCTTGCACATATAACCGATTAGAACCCGAGGAAGTATCCTTACTAAACTTGTACATAGACATTTTTCGCCAGTTAAATGTCTATTTAAATATAAATTATAAGCATCCACAAAACACGATTTTTTTTAAGACAATTAGCACATCAAGATATTAAACAAACAGATCAAACTTTAAATTTAGGTAAATCATTATGTTAATTCGATATTATTAATATTATTTTCCCGAAATTATTATTTATTATAAAATTGTCTATTGTTGTGTTTTATCGTGAAACGAAGGCAACGCGGTTCGTTTCAAATCGATTTGTTTTGATGCACTGTGAGGCGGCTCTCCCGCGAGAATCGAAAAGTTATTATTGTTTGAATAGTTTGTTGAAAAAGCGAGTTCGCGGCTCGTCGCGGAATTGATATTTACAGGTGGTTCGCCAGGTGAGCACTGAAGTGACTAGCGAATGGCGTGCGCGGTCTCGGTTCGTACTCAGCGACTTGCCGCTTGCATGATTCGCGGGCCTGAAGAGCGTCCGCTGGAGTTTAAGCCAAGCTTTAGCATACTACTCGTAAGATAGCTTAGCTTAACTTACTAGCCAACTAGACCGACTACTCACACGACGAATTCAAGTAGGATCCAGGGCCGTACGGAGGCGTCAACAACACGACTGCGGCGTTTTTTTAAAACTTTTTATCTTCGAGCTTTTCATTTTGCAAGCTAAATATGGTCACCCGCTACAGTAATACATAATATCGATTTATTAATGTTATTATATGTTTGTCTTAATGTGACGTCATCCGATTGATATGTGACTAGTAGGCTCAGGCTCAACAAACGCTTAATGTTAATTATATAGATATATACATTTAACACATGTCGAGTGTTATTAATAACAAGTTAAAGGGTTAGTTGGTTTATTTCATTCAATTTATTCAGGTTAGGTTAATAAATAAAATGAATATATTTCCAACAGTTGCCAGTATATAGACGAGCCATATTTAACGCAAGTGGTGTTTCCGGTTACCTGAGTTTAACTTCCGCTCAGGTAACAACGCACGGTAGCACAGGTGAATCGAGACGATGTACTGTTTAATATTATGCTATGTGTATGATGTATTTAGTATTAACCGAACCTATGAATCAGTCTAAGTACAGTTATGGAATGGAATTCATTTCTGGAGACCTTTTCTCATCAGATCGTTTTTATTTATCGTTTGAAAGGTTAGGCAGACATGGACATGTTTTAGAAAGTGCAGAATATGAAAATGCCTGCAAGAATTCTTAGAGTTATCTGGTTGTATGATTTATAATAAACTGCAGGCAATAGTATTACTTGATTTTTGAACTCAAAAGAAATTTGTTTTATGAAAAAGAAGATTATATTTTTATCGGCATAAAATATATTTGTGTTGAAGACAATGCTATGCTAGGCTAACCATCTGTAAAGTAAGATGTCACTAAGTTAATAACTCCGATTGTCTAAATTTTCTATTGTATTGTAAACGTGCTGTACTACTACAAATAACTTTATATAATGATAATCATTAACTTTTGTTATGCTTACTTTTATTTATTCTTTATCCTATTATTCCTATTATTCTTTTGTTAATTGTGCAATAATTGTTATGCAAGCAATATTGACATATCAATAGAACGATTGACGTTTGAATTAGTTCCCCGCTTGTTATAGTAACCTCGGAACTATGTTCATTGCTTCAGTTATTTTTTGATTGATAGAATCGCTGCTGCGCTACTGCGCATGCGGATTGACAACTTTTATCTTAGTAGTTTTTCCCTTTCTATTAAACCAAAACATTTTACTAACAATTTGTTATACTCGGAGCTAAAATGTGTAAGAACAGGAAATGACATCACTCTCATTAAGAATTGACTTATTCCCTGTCTTTCTTTCTCTTAGTATGCACATGTAATATGTGTTTCAATATTTGCCTCGTGCCAAAGTCAAGAAAATAGATATTTCCTGTCATATTCACAGAATCATCATGAAAGTAAGCAATGTATTTGCACCAGCAGAGCAGGTATTCATAGAAGAAATAAAAGTAACTGTTGATTCAAAGATAAATTTAGATTACGAGTAATCTAATTAAAATCGAATTCAATGGTGCCGTCGTGAGATTAATTAATAAACTTTTATTGAACATTGTAACGCAAAGAAGTAAAGCAACGCCCATTATGTTAACATCATATATGTAATCGTAAATTATCCTTAGGCCAAGCTATTTATTATTCGAGTTACTAATAATCTTACGCTATGGTTTTTTGGGAAGAAACCTCATAAAATTGATGGTGCATAATAAAACATGCGTATGTGTAAATAGCTTTATCTCCTGGGATCACAATAGCAAGTTATGTTTTATATTAACAAATTATGGTTAAGCTTATCGTCGGCATTGTGTTCGGTTGATTCAGTTCATGTTATTCAAAATTTCTAGCCTTTCAATCATTTCAACATAGAATTTATAATAATATATTTTAACTATGTTTTAGCTTTCTATGTTAGATGTGTTGCTGATGAAATTCAAATGCAGATTTATAATGATGAATTGAACTCGTTAGAGAACAAAAAAATCAAATTGTGTTCTTTTGTTTTACCATCAACAGCAACCTAATGTAAAATTATGTAATAACGGATTATTCATCTTAACGGGTATAAAAGAATAAAAATGGAGTAAAATATGAGTGAAATCTAAAATTAATGAATGAATTTGTAGGTGGGTCTTGTGCACATATGTAAAACATGTTCACCTTAAGTTTAAGTGAAGTTAAGTGATAAATAATCAATATATAAAGCAGATAAAATGTGGGTTCCTGTCACGTACTTAAACATATTTATCGATATAAAATAAATATAAAAGTTGAATGAAAACCGAAATTTTATCGTGGGATTTATGTTATATGTGTGTTTTATATTAAGAAAAAATGCAAAATAGACCTGAAATGTATGAATTAAAAATGCAAGAATATGCCCGCCTACATATTTAACTGTTGTCTTTCTTTCTTCAAATTCAAGGACGAATTCTACGCAAAGATAAATAATAATAAAGATATTATATAATTAAATATTTAATATGTAGTTGTACGTATGTACGATGTATTTAAGTTAATGGTTTAAATAGATTTTAAACTATGTGTATGCTACAATTATCTTTATATGTACCTCCATGCAATCCATTAACGCATAGCAAGTAATGAAATGAAGTAGAAAAAATCCTAGAAGCAATTACACTTCCATTATTATAATGATTCCGAAGAAGTAAACTCGTTCATTCATATATTCATTCAATTCATTCAGTCAAGTGCTCGGTCGCTGCATGATCCGATAATTGTTATTAATTAAAGAATGCTAGGTTATATTGCAAATTCTTTGTCAGTTATGTAGAATTAACACTCGCACGTGTCAAGAATAATAAATACATTAAAATGAATAAATATTAAGTTGTAATAAATCGAATATTAATAAAGGCAAAAATAATCTAATAGGTAATTCATTTTCTCCCTATTGCTAACACCATATGTCTTAAAACTATGATTCAAAGTCACGAACGATTGCACTCAGATTAATTTTATGAATGAATGACACATGTCATTACTTACATAAATTATAAAAACAAGCCAGCGCATACGCACACACAATAAAAGCTTCCAGAGGCAATCACAATGGTGGAAAAAATGTGTGTAAATAACAATTTGAATTAAAATTAAGACACGACCATATGGTCAGCCAAAGTCAAAATTACAATTCGTGGGAAGCGCGCGAATGTGTCTCAATCTTTCAATGCAAGCAAGAGTTTATTTCACTGTTCGGGTCTGGACGCCTCGTATAAATATAAATTGTTTAAAGCTGAATGAAAGTATTCTTCGTGTATAATATACACGTTGGTACTCTGCAATGGCGACATTTCCAAATTTAATATCTGCCCCCTCGCAACCTTTTTCGCAACAATTAAAATTGTCCACATGGAGTATAACGCCTACCGACACATGTTTATCATTATATAATAGATATTAGCTTTGCTTAGGTTTGTCTCGACTGCTCGAGAAACAAACAGCTTGATTTGTTACCAATTCGTTTTTTTTTATTATTGGTTTTATATTGAATGAAAACGCGTGGGTTTTGTTTGTACTGCATAATTAAATCAAATCCTTATTGATTAAGATTTTTATATTAATAATACTTGAGCCTGACAATTGAATTTAATTGAAATAAAATTATAAGTTTATTTATAACGCAAGCCAAAAACTGCTTTAATACAAACTTCAATGAAGGAAACAAACGGAAAGTAGAATAATAGGCGCCATCTATTTAGTAAAAGGCTCGTGAGTTTATAGTTTGCTGCTTGAAAAAAAGTTGCTAGCAAAGAAGTTATAAAGTTAAAAACAACGGTCAAAGTCAGCTTAAATATAACTGACTTACCTTAAGTCCATTCTACCCAAAAAACAGCACGTAGCGGTAAAAAAGTTGTAACATTTTAGCATTTTTTTGACAACTTGGATCAGCATTTTTTTTGTTTAAATTAGATATGAACAGCCTTTCAATTTAATTGGGACATTAATTTTGAGATTTATTAATATACTTCTGACATTTATTAATTAATGCAAGTTTTTTAAGAAAAAAAAACTGCATAACTTATATTCATTGCAAAGCTTTTTGCTAATTTATTGATAATACCAATATTGGAAATAAATAACCAAGACTGAATAACTTACTTGGAAATGCAGAATAATAGTCCAGATGAGACCTAAGGTAAGTTTTGGATTGCCATCCACGATATCTTCCGATCGAATATTGACTAATTTGATTTTCTTGCAGTATAAGAAATGAAGAGCGGTTTCACAATTTTGCAGCATATGGAATCGCATCACACCCCTCTCGCGTGGCTAAAAACAAAACGATAAGAGGAATTAACCAGTACATGAATGATTTTTTATGGGATACTTACAAGTTGTTCGCCAGTTAAAACTTCCAACAGCGAGATGAGGTTGTGGCCATCCCTCAAATCTTCGAACAAGTCGTTGATTTGTCTGCCAGCCTATAACAACAAAGATTTTAGACTTCAAATGCAAGAGAAAAAATAAAAACCACACACATGCAATGTACTAAGAAT
>JARJDU010013400.1:0-13459 GCA_030264695.1 Lissagria laeviuscula
CAGCCACAATAACCAAAACAGGAGTATGAGATGTCATTAGTAATCTATTTACTAATGACCATTACTATCAATGGTACTCATCTAATCATCGAGACTCGGTGAGTACCATTGATCGTCATCCAATGCGGCTGTTGGTGTATGGTTTCTCGTACATGCTGTGGCATATGGACTTGCTGTTGAGGCGTGATATATCCTGAACAGCCAAGTTCTTATGCCTTTTTGCATGCACGAGATCCCATACACCATGCGGCCGTATTGGATGACGTTTATTTGCAACCAATGCAAGTCCGACTATTTTAAAAAGTAATTTTTACGGGCAGCAGGATTCGAACCTGCGACACCTGCTTAAAATGCAAGCACTCTTGCCTGTGAGCCATTGACTCTTCTTACTAAAACCAATTTCAAACTTATGTTTGTAGATATAATCAAATCGGACTTAAAATTTTTTTTACTCGATCGCATATGTATGCAAATTGAATGCGATGTATGCGATCGAGTTAAGTAACACCATACCTACTAAAGCACAATACTTAAGTAAAAATACTTATAATAATATAATGTTAGTAACTAATTGATCCGATAATAGCAAACAACATGTTGCTGAAAGTCCCTGAAGGCGGCGATTGCCCGTTGCCACAGTGTTAATCTCGACGTCCTGCTGGGCAAGTGGTAAAGTCACCTGTATGTAGTATTAAATCTATTTTGGTGAAGTTGTATATTTCTTCACATCACGACTTCCTGTTGGTTCCCGTTGAGTGTCCTTCGGTGATCAGCAATATCCGACGATTTGGCTACCAGTCAGCTAGGCCTTCTACAAAGCGCCACAAGCGTTTTAATAATGTTCCTCCTTATTACCTAAATATATCAAATACAGTAAAATTAAAATAACGTATAGTTAATGTCGAATACAATTATTAATTGATACACCCAAAATATCTGAAACTCATTCCAGTTAGCTTTTAGCAACTTTCTGGCATCCTCCTTCAGCACTTAGACATTTAAGGTACTTGACTTTTTTTATAACACAGCCTCTGTTTCATGCTACACAGAGCAAAATTTCCTTACTCTTTCAGGTTTTCCTTTGGTAAGAGTTTTGTTGTGTTTCATCTCAACCATCTTGATCTCAATCACAACCTTTTGCACTCTAATTTTGCATTATTTTGTTTTATTTAATATTCACATGTGCCATTTCATAGCTATGCTAGAGTATGAGAATGAATTCATCTAAAAATAAATAAAATGTTTTCAATTCTACTTATAAAATGTATCATAAATACATTACCTTAGATTTTTAATTTGCTTCGAGGCTTGCAGGTACAAATACCTGTAAGATAATGGGAAAATACTCATTCCTTGTAAAGCCTGTTGCCATCAAAAGTCATCAACATTGAGTTTACACAGCAATTTCTATGCTCTGCGGCAAACTAAACAATGTTAAGAAGATGACTTTGTTCCCTAACGAAGACTTAATTTCTCACACCTGACAAGAAATCAATCACCAGAAAAATATTCCCACTTGTAGGTGCAACTTTTCCCACATTCTAAGGTCCATAACATTGTGCTTAATATTCCATTAGGTTAGTACACTACTCAGGATGGTTGAATTACGAAAGCGATAATGCAAATATTTACCTTAAGAGCAAGGGATTCGATCTCTCGTTTTGTTGGGCCCCATGCTGTTTACAACTGATTCGGTCTAAGCGATCAGCTGATGCGACTGCCAAAGACGTCGGTGCCACAGTAAGCGATCCCAGCACTATCATAAGTACAAACAACAGCATATGGTAGGATTAGACCTCAATTTAGATCCTTTCCCAATGTTTAAAAATGTCCTTTTGAAATTCATTTTAAAGGCAATTTAATTAGCTATCCATTGAAATTTATTACGTTCCCGTTGGATTATTCGTTTAAATGATATTCGCTGATATGTCAAAAAAAAGTGATACTCATATATTATGTTCTGACCTTAATTTAGGTCCTTTTAATTTAGATTATGAAAGATGGTCATCTTGAACTTTATCTTTAAAAAAAAAAATTGTATAGCGATTGAATCCATGAAGAAACAAGAATAACAGGCAAATTTGATAATTAAACAACCTTAATTTAAGCCATTTCCGGAGGATAAGCTTGGTCATCATTGACTTTATCAAAAAGAGCTCATTCCTGCAATATGTCCTAGCAATAATTGAATTAACTATTGATTTATCTAAATACATTGCCTATAAAAATTCATTCTCAATATAATGTTGACATATATTATCATCATTAAAAGTATGATGTTAGGAATATACAGAGATTAATAATAAGTTCATTTATTGTAATAGAAAGCTTACAAATTAATCGATTTGATATATTTGCATTCATCATTAAATACAGTCGAAAATGTCAACGGCCGCTTTGATTTCCCTAAAAACCATTGCTTCCTGACTATTCATATTATAACTATGCATATATTACAAGTGTACTTTGAATACAGGAAAAAATCAAGTTAAGATATTTAAATATATTCGTTAGCAGACAATACTATATACATACACAGGATAAATAATGGATAAAACAAAGCCCTCATTTTAATCCAAGACGCCCAAAAAGATTGGTGTATAATGAAACCAATAGAAACTAGAACCACAGAATATCATTCTGTGCTAGAACCAAACCTAAAAGCAGTGGCAAAGAAGTGTAATGATGAGAAAGGTTTTCGTTTCAAAGGCTTGAAATTCATATAAATGCATTGTATCTGGGGATAGGGAATCAGTCGTTCGTTAAGCATTAAAATGGACTGGTAAGTTCTCACTTGCAATTCCATTTTGTAGGTTTTATGCGTGGGTAATGTGTGGACGAAAACTCGGCCTGTGTGCAGGAAAAGGCAATCATCAAAAATATAGCTACCTATATGAAATGTTTCAATTTGACGATAATATTTCATGCAGCGTGCAGCGAAATGAAAACTATGATTGGGCTTCTCGTCTGATTTCCTATATTACATAAAATTGACTCCTACGTTTTGTTTAAGTTCGCAATTTTTAGATCTGATTTATCCCAGTCAAGACTTGAAAAATATAATTTCGAATATCTTTACATATTCCTTGAACGAGTGTTTCACAAACTTTTCGTATCCCTGCGATAGTAATAGTAACACGTAGTTAGTATTTCTCCATTCCGCATGGTTTTAATATTCAACCGAATCAACTGTAATGCGACTTTTTAAATTCGTAGTATTGGATACTTGAGCAGTTTCTTCGTCGATGGTTTGTTCCTAACGTTACAAAGCAGTGTAGACGGTAGTAAGAATACTAATACAAAAATCACAATGTTTTATTGATCAAAAATAATAACTGATTTCAGGCATTGCGTATAACAGTGCGATGCAAATAAACGAAACGCATCATGATATTGATCTTTTATATTCAGTCAGTTTATAAAAGTAATACTTGATTATTATTTAAATAATTACACACAAATACTGGAATTAGGACGTGCCAAATGTTACGACAATTTGCCACGAGACGTGATGTTAAATATAATAATATAGTTGTAAATAAATAATAAATGCAATAAAGCTTGTCTAACACCTTCCAGTAATAAATTGAAACGGCTGACTGTATAAAAAAAATCAAAACTTAGATCACGACAAGTGCATGTACATGTGAATGTACCTGAAATTGGTTCATTGACCGTGCAAGCCAATTAAACACATTAATTAATAAATATATAGTAATTAGTTATTTGCGTCTTTGAGTTCGTATTCCGTAAATTGATTGATTTAATAATTACTTTCTTATTAACACATTATGTAATCCATTATAATAATTATAAGTTCATATATAAATATATATATAATTATATATATATAAATAACTTTGCACCATTATTAGTAATCATATACCTAATAGAGTAATTAAAATTACAATTCGCCCTTTACTTCCGCTTATTATCAAATAAAAAAACATTTAATGTAAAACGTCTCTTGCTATATAAAACGTACGCGAAAGTTTGGTGTTTAGTTTCATTTAATTTCTTCTTCTTCTTCAGGGTTTTCTCTTCGCTCGACCAATTGTAATGAAGAATTCATTACACCTGCGAAGGATATTGGTAGTGCAAAATGTTAAGTATTTCATTAACAAGTCGGTTGTTTAAATACTAAATTACTGTTTTGTTTAGTTGCATGGAATGCGGCGGTACGAAAATGTTCTAATTATAATAAACAGTTTCACCATAAAACAACTACCGATGTATGCATATTATTGAATGGCTTGTTTTTCGGTCAAAACACAATCATCGGTTAATTATGTTTGCTTTGGTTTAATTGCAGGGACATGTAATAATTATTTGAATCGTCAATAGAAAAGCATGTCAAATTTAAAAAAGTTGTACAAAAGCATTAACTAACATTAACAAGGCATTCGTGACAAATTTGAAAATTATATCTGTATTAACTAAAGTTACAAAAATTTACACAAATTACTGCTTGTTGTATATACCACTTTGAGTTACATCAGTAAGCATATCAGTAAGATTACAATTAATAAATGCCACCTGCGCAAATAGTAGGTAATAAGAATAACTCAAGAGCGTCGCACTTCTTATTCCCTATTAGTTCTGTTTCCTCTTTTGTCCTTCTTTATTTCAGACAATGATTTTAATTTGTATGCCGAATCTAGTGCATTTAGTCATTTAAAACGTATAACCTGAAACAAACAGTTATTTTCCATTAAGGCATCGAATCATCATTAAAACGACAGAAATACTATTTGAATAATAATCATGATCAAACTTACGCATGCCATCAACCGATATGCATATCATGCTGAGAATAAAACAACTAAACAAAACTTTGAAAAACTTGACAAATTATAGTCATAAATTATATTTAACACAACGTAAATGCGTTAAACAATGAAAAATCTCCATCCATTATAATATATTAACAAATTATAAGACGCTAGTTCTTAATGAAATACTTAAAACATAAATTCACACCGATCAATAAAATATAATGTATATGTTTATGTATAATGTCTCTGATAAAGCTCTATGTGATTAGGTATATGTATATATGTCATTTTGACTTTTCTCTCTCAGTAAAAATCAAAATATTTAAAAAATAAAAATAAAACAGATTATTCTACAATACATAGATGTATATATATCAACTATTCATTGATATTAGGTGAACTCTTGAATCCTAGGAAAGAAAAGGATTTGCATGTTCACCTGGTTTCATCCACGGGGCGCCCAGTTGCGAAGCATTCGCCGTGGCATTGTTGGACGGTACCGGCGTCCATGGATCGACGCCCGGCGTCGGTGCGGGTGGCGCGTTCTGAAACGTGCCGTTCGTGGGATAAGGCGCAGTGGAGTTACCGAACGCTGGTGATTGATTAAAATTATTGTATGGTGGCGTACTGCCCAATTGTGGGCTAGCCATGAAAGGAGCTTGTTTGATTTGATTCATCGTAGGCTTCGGTGGTTGCGGATTGAATACCGGACGTGGAGGTTGTTGCGTCGTCTCCGAAAATGGATTTGCCGTGTTCATTTGGTTCGCTGGTTTGCCTGAACGAGTAGAAAATTACTTCGAAATCGTAATAAAGACTAATAGGAGTCATGGAAACTTACTCGTGACTAAATTGTCTAAGTTCACCAACGCCGAATTCTCGCCTAAGAACGATTGCGGTGTTTTCTTCGTAGCGCCTGTTGAAGGACTAGGACCAGCTGATGGCGGTAAAGAATCTCCAAGTAAATTCAATTCGAACGGGTCTAAAAAGAATTGCTTTGATTATTACAGTGTTTTACGTATTTATACCATTTATTCATAAAATAAATATATTTTTCAGCACAAATTTGTTCATAGCTTCGCAAGGAATTTAACTTGGAAAATATTAATAACATCGTTAAAAAGTGCATTGGATTCCCTTTACCGCGACATGTAGGTAGATCTCCTTCATCCCACAGGAAGTGCCAAAACTTAGACAAGATCTTTATTTTATTTATCATCTAGCTGGTTCCCCGGCGTAGCGAGAGAACTCTTTTCCGTACCATTCCAAACCCCAGCAACTTTTTTTATTTTAATTTTGAATTAGTTTAATTCTTCCTTAATTAAACTTGAATTTATTATAAGGGTGCGTAACCCCGCCTATGTTTTCCCCTTAGCACACATAGTATGTATACCAATTTTGGATTGCTCTACTTTTAATGTTTTTTTTTGTTTTTTTTTCTAATCTAAAGATTAAAAGGGTGAAGGTGGTACTTCACCCTTTTAATCTTTAGATTTTTCTCTCATTTGACTTGATTTTGTAAAATTTTTTGGTATTCCCTTTATGGTAAACCCCCACTCCTTTCATTTTAGAGGTGCGCAACTATGCCTATGTTTTTACCCCTTTCACAAATGACGTGTATACCAATTTTGGTTCAATTTGGTCCAAGCATGTAGATTTGTAACGACTTTGAAAATTGGAACAAACTAACCAACAACTAACAACCACAATTACTCCTCGAATCATTAGGGTAGGGTACAAGTGCATAGATCATCTAAAAGAGAGTTAAATTCCCCTCATGCTGATGTCTAGATTAATCATGGTAGGCCTCTAAAAAGAGTTGAAATCAGGACCAAAACCGAAAAATTTGAAAATAAAACGTGTTTTGACCACATTATTTGTAATAACTATCGAACTAAATAAGCTAGAATAAAACTATATGCGCCGTTGCAAAGGGCATCAAATTCTTTTAGAAATAGAGTCTACGTTGACCATCCTAGCCCTTTGGAAAAGGGGTGAAATTGCGATGTAAAGTAATACGTCAAGCGCCAATTATATTGCTTTGTGCATTTCAACGTTTTATATTAATAATCTTTACCTGAATTATTATTCGTTGTAGTACCATTGTTGTGCAGCATATTTGGTGTAGGTGATATTGTCCGATTACGGTTTGTAATTGCATCGAAATCGTCCATGTCGGATGAACTCTGACTCACCGGTGACCAAGGGTCGTTGCGTATTGCAGTTTCAACTAATGGCGTCGTTATTGCTTTGAGACTCCAGGGATCTGCTGGCAGGGCAGAAGTTGCTGGAGCTTTTGTCGGGGGTGGCGGCATTACGGCTGCTGGTCCAGATGCCATTGCTGGCGCCCACGGGTCACTCGATGCTACTGGAGGAGATGCTGCTGTGTTTCCATGCCAAGGACTGGAGGTATTCTATAATATAATGTTACAATAGATAACTTTATGATCTTTAAAATAATAGTAAGTTCTGTTTTGCTATCGAATGCATTTCTTGCTTGTTAATAAAGCAGTAATGAATAGGCGTAAATCAAAAAAACAGAAAATTGGGTAATTAAGCATTTACCTACAGTCGAGGAAAATTTATATGATAATTGTACAATGAGTAGGCAACTATATAACTATAACTGAAATTATTGCTATGACAACTCAGCAATCTCAACAAGCATCATTTAGTTCAGGCACGGCCAACTAGTTATCACACGTTTACAAAATGTGTTTATTCTATAATGGCTTCAGTATCATAATTGCCAACTGTAGTGGCTCGAAATCTAATATATATAGTGCGTTCTTAAATTACCTCAGAAGCAGAAGGCAGTGGCGGATTTATGTGCAGGCACGCCTTGGCCCTCCAAATTTCGAAACTGATTGCGAAGACCCCTTTACCAGGAGCCTCAAACTCATTGTGCGTCAGCTTTAAATCCGCCGCTGCTCAAAGCGAGCAAAATTTTTGGTCACATGGTCATCGAGCTAATAGAGTAACAGTTGAATTAAAAAACGTTACCGAGGTGAGAGAGAGCTTCCTCGGCCACATCGCTCTGACAACAGCTCCATGGCACATTAAAGAACGCAAAAGAAGCCTCGAAATTAACTTAAGAACACACTAATAGATTTTATATGCTGCCCGTGGAGTTATAATGCATTCCCGAAGTGGTCCTGATTTAGCTATTAGTTGAACAACAATTAGATACAACATTTGAAGTTATTACAAGTTCCACACAAATACTGACTTTGCTTACCAAGTGTGAAGAAAAACTACAAGGAAACTCAAAAACAAATGAGTCGAATCCCAACTAAATATAGACAAGATAAACAAGTAAACCACGAATATATGAACAATCTATCTATCAATCGTGCTACATACTGAGTGCGCACCTAATCAAAATATCAATATCAATAGCTACCTGTGGTTTAGGTATTTGCGGCATCCCCCAAGGATCGACGTTCTTACTAGTCGCGCCTTCATCTAAACTCACATCCAGCAAATCCAGCATTGCACTAGGCTTGTCCTGCGTCGTTTTAAAGTCCTGTTGGCTCTGACTTAAAGCCAACTGCAACCGCACATCGTCCGACCGACGTTTCTGTTCCTCCTGTTCGGCTTCCTCCTTGGACATCGCAAGCGCGAGCTGCAACTGCAATTCCTCCTCGCCGGCAGTTTGCGGTCGCGCAACTTCCAAATCACTAGGCAGCTCGCCACCCGAATCCCGACTGTTATTCCACTCGCTGCTACGAAACGCTGGATACTTGGGACTCGTCGGCGTATCCAATCCTCCATCGCTGCCAAACGCGCTTGGCGTTTTCGCAAAGCGTTCCTTGGCTTTGATTGCTCTCGCGCGTTCATTCCGTAGCCGATCGTCGTCCATCAACAAGTTAGCCAATGTTCTCGCCTTCTCGCGAACATTCTGTCCTTGATCTTTACCTGTACGTCAAACGCAGCAACGACGCACGCATTAGAATAACATAATAGCATTAGCCTAATAACCAGCACAATCCAATTACGTACCTTCCTCCAAGTATTGGAAATCTTGTAGTGTTTGTATTGCGAATATATTCTCCTTGCATTGCTGTCCGACTTTTTCACTGCCCGTCTTGATTATGTATTCAAGTAGGACGAGTGCCTTATGCACATGTCTCCAATTCCGACCGTGGTCGTTCAGTCGCTTCCAAATCATCTGCATGATCTCGCTGAACGCCACCATGTTGTAGGTGAGCTCGGAGATCTCCGCCATGATGGTACTGCTTGGACCCCATGGATCGTTCGAGGTCGCTTCGCGGACCTTACGTTGAGCATCGGAATAGTTGTGGGCGAGGTTTTTCAAATTACGTCGTAGGCCCGCCACATTGACTTGCATCTCTCCACCTCGTCGCATCTATGGCATAATAATTGTTGCGATTAGTTCGAGTCCGAGGTGAATAATAAATAATGCACACTTACATTTTAGATTTGTTACAATTTGTGCGTTTTGGAGAAGGATAATTTAATCTAAAAGTAACAACAAGGTGTGCTATACAAGGTTACTATTATTTTAATCCAGATATAATGAAAAGCGACGTTATACATTCTGATGTCTCCTTGCTATTATTAATATGTTAGATGAGACCATCCTAATGTATCTAAGCAATCAAACCCTTAGGAGACATAATTCAAATTCAAGTATAACAACGATGTCGTTTTCTTTTGTTTGCAAATAAACTATTGATTTCCACTTTATCATCTATCCACCAGACAATGCTAAAACATGATTGCAATTGCTGCAAATTTTTAACGATATACATGCCATCCAATGACTCAAATAGATTAGTGTGATGCATGCATTAAATGATTCTTCAGTCAAGTCAATGACAAAATGAATGCCCAAACTTATACATAACATAGTTAACGTATATGTATAGCTTTAATAGGAAAGTGAAGAGAATCACAAGTGTCACATGCATAAACAGCTAGCACCATTGTAATTAATTCAAGTAATAGGTACATAGCATAATATTATGTCAATAAACTGGATGACATACTTAGTTGTAATTAACCTATTCAATTATAATCAATTTGTATGTATGCTTTAGCATTGTTTGGTACAAGATTTAGAACTCAAATTGGAGATAATTACAACATTCATTTAACTCGTGGAATGTATCTGTATGAATTAAACTGGATTTTTAATAATTGAATTTAAAAATAAGTTATTTGCTATTTGTTTGCGGTCATTATTGTGTGGTTGGTGCAAAAGTAATAGTCTGAAATTGAACTTTTTTTCGAAGTAAAATTATTGTAGCTTCGAAACGAATGCAGATAAAGACACGAGTTTGGTTCCTACGTGTAGATCTTAGCGAAAACTACTAATTAGGCTTTACACATTTACATATAATATCACCACTTAGTTGTAATTAATAGAAACGAATGAATAAAACGGAAGTAATTGTGTCTTTGCTCACCAACGCATACGTTGGATCATTTTCTTATGTAGAATGTGTGTCGTTTTGTAAATATACCTATGATAGGGTTAGTGTAAACAAACACAGATCGTGTAAGGCAGATGACATTTATGCTTATGATGGCCGAACAACAAAACGCAAATATGTCTACAATGCCACCTATCATTTGTTGCTATAAACTAATCAGTTGAATTCCTAAGTAGGTAACAATATTTCCGAATCTAATAAAATGTATCAACAGCATATCATTATTACATGACATGCGCAAATTGATTTATCCATAGTATTTCGACAAACAATTGAATTCTTAATCTTAATGCTATCACTAACCATAAATAACTTTTAATTTCATATCTCCAAAGCCGGATTACCTAATAGGCAAACTAGGCTAGTGCCTAAGAACCAATCATCGAATGATACATTTGATTAGCATATTTTTACCTAAGTTAATCCGGACCTGCATATCTAAACACCATTACTAGCTCACAAGCTGCAAATACAGATTAGTTCATGAAATATAGAGACAATTATGTATTAAAAAAATTGAAATATAAATAAGATAGGCATCAAAGTAGTATAAGCAAATAATATCGCTTGTATCAGGGACATCAATGTTTATTGATACTGATAAGGCTTCGCATTCTCATCCTGCGAAACTGACGATTCCCAATGAAAACGACACACCGTTGTTCTAGATCCTTTAATTTGAATTATACTACTCAAAGTCGAACTTTCGCAATTCAGACGTACTGCATGCAATCGAATTGCGCAAAAAAACAACAACAACAACGACAACGCATGATTGAAAAACAAAACGAATAATAATAATCAATTTACATACAATTTGTTGTTATTGATTTAAGGACGCCGCACACTGTTTAGAAAACATTAAAAGTCAATGGGATGCAATGCCCCTTAGCTATAATTATACCACATAATGTCTTTCTTCCGAACTTTGTTTTTAATTTAAGAAACAACCCACAGCAGACAGTTAACAAAAACGCGCACGAAAATATCGCAAATCGAGTCACTTATTAACAGCAAGTACTGTAATATGTATGTACATACAACAGATCGTCACACTGTGTCACACTGTATGTACCGCCTGGATCATATGATCAAAATGAATTTTTCGATTAGATTAAATTGAGTAGAGCATAGACCGTTTCGCTTGCTTCGCTGTCACAACACGAACTCCAATCCAATATTAATAATACAAAAAAAAAAACAGAAAGAACCAACGGTATGTCAAACATGTAACGGTGGCACAGTGTTAGCGATCTATCTACCTTGGCTACGAAGCAGACGGAGGTCTTACGCTTTTCAATTATGTTACATACTATGCACTGAGCCCAATCTAATCGAAAATTAGTGTTTTTGTGGCACGATTTACATAGGCGACTGACTGTATGACGTAGAGCGAGGCAAGGCTACGCCACCAAGTAAATAAGATGTAAATGTAAACAGCAACCAACCCGCCAGCCAAACGTATACACCCGCAACATGTATCGCCATGCATGTGGATGATATGTTGTATCATTATAAAGCAATCGAATTGCCCAATCGAAGCCTACTTGCGTTAGCAAATAAAACCTGCTTGTGCTAATTTCACAAATGATGTAGTACTCACATAAATTGGATTCGACGCGCGTACCTATGTAGATATGTCGACGGCTTTCACTAGCTTCCCTGGCACCAGCTCCGAAGCGCGAGTTCACAAAGAATCACAACCTCGTCGCACTTGACGTCCTATGCCGAGGACGACGAATTCGATGCAACGCTCCGTGCACCGTGCACTTATCATTGGACGGCGAATGCAGTTGGCTAACGTCCTGCTGTGCCACTAATGAAATTGCTGCGACGATCGGTTCGACCAGCCGCTTCTTTCCTAGTTTTTTGCCTACTCCAACGTTAGACATACGTACACTACATGATGACACTACTCATTTTAAGTTAGATCCAACATGGCCGACTGCACCTAGTGACTTTCGTGTTCGCTCGAGATGTTCGTTTCGTCTTTTATTTTCTCTCTTCGAAGTTACAAATTACCGCGAAATTCACAAAACACACATGGATTTATATTTAGTCGGTCATTACTTGCTTTATATATATTTATTTGGTTTATAATTTTTGTTACACTGACATCTGTCAATGAAAACTCGCAAATGATTAAGTTAATAAAAATAAACATTTAAATGTAAAAGAAATAGAGTAACAAGCGATAAATTAATTGTCATTCAGAAATATTAGTTGATTTATTTATATTCTCATATTTGCACTCCAATCTATTATAATGAACGTAAATATAGTTGGCTTAAATTCTCATAATAAATATAAAAGGAGCAAAGTATGGCTTTGCTTGGTTTCAACATATACAAACCCTTTTCTAATGGTGCGTTTAAGTCTCAAATTTAGAATTAACTTAACTTAGATTTACCCTAAAAACATATATAGTCCTAAGCATGTAGATTTGTATAGACTTTGAAAAGTTGACAAACATTCATTTATATATACACTCGTGCTTCGGTTTAACAGAATAATAGGGGACGACCCTTGTCTGTTAAACTAGGTCGTAAACGCAGAGGTCGACGCGATCATCAGCTGTTCGCAAGAAGCATTCTTTGGCAGTTAATCATAAAATTCAATTGATTTAAGCGATTTAAATGAAATTTTTGTTTGTTTTGCTCATTACAATATCACATTTTCACCACAACAGTTCAAAGCAGTAGTATTACTATAACAAAATAGAGAACTCACCCTGACCGTCAAACTCTAATTTGTCCGTTATCGCCGATATTCGTTAAAGCGAGGCATGAGTGTATATATATAGGTACTCTGTAAACCTAAACAAATATGTTTCCACATTTTCAGCTTTTGTGACGAAATGTTAACGGAAACACTACGATTATTGGAAAGTACTGATATTGCGATGAATGCAAATTCGGTCTTTATAATAATGAACTTTTTGGACGAGCGCGCTAATCAAGAGAACCTTGCCGACATGTTGCAAATGATTCGCATGGCTTAGCTAAAAAGTTAGGTGCTGTGTTCACACAGAGGTAATTGCTTCTTGTTATGTTGTGGAAAATATTACGGAAAACCGCAAAATTTGTCAAAACATCGTTAATTCTCGCATAAGTTCATCTTACACGAAAAAGTGGCCAACCTAACAGCACTAATTTGACCTCAGAATAAATATATATAGAAGTAGCGAGCCCATAGCGCTTATATGAGCTTGTTATATTTCAACATAAC
>JARJDU010013491.1:0-10299 GCA_030264695.1 Lissagria laeviuscula
ATTTTTTTTTCTTTTGCTATGCTGCTGTAAAGCAAGCTATAAAGTTTAATTTCATAACCTCAAAAATATCCAACGGATTCGGCTCCAAACGCATGAGTTTCAACAATTTTAAGCGTTCTGGATACATTTACGCACTAAATAACTACATAACTAGTCTAAAATAAAGTAAGTATCTAATCATTAATCATTAAGCATGCGCTTCAATCTCTTTATTATCAATCTTCTACAGAAAACTTATAATGGACCAAACAATGGACAACACACGAATGCTAAAACTGGATGCATTGCAACAATCCGCCAGATTTATAGATAAATGTTTAACAAGAGATAACACCGCTCCGACTCTATTGGAACAATTAAATATTGGAAATCAATCAGGTGCAACTTCAGCAAGTGGTTTATCTGATCATGATTATCCAATACTTCAAGGGTTACCTCAAAGTCTTGCTAATAGAACTCAGATGAAAACAGTGAGCAAAGTACCCTTGCCTGCTGAAATAATGGAACATTTTAATCGTATCCTTTTGATACAACAATATTTTATGATAAGATAATGTTTATTTTATTTGCCTTAACAAAACCTTAGATATGCAATGTCATTGTATGATGGGACTATTTCCAGAGATAAATCGAGCATGGTTGACAATTGATAGTGATATCTATTTATGGAGTTTTGAAGATGGTGGTGATGTAGCTTACTATGATGGGCTTAATGAGACAATTCTAAGTGTTGGGCTTATCCGGCCAAAACTGGGAGTCTTCCAAAGTTTTGTGAAACATTTACTGGTATTGGCAACTGCTGTAGATATTGTTGTTCTTGGTGTAACCTTTACATCGGATGAAGATCATGCAATGAAAGAGATTCAGCTGTTTACGGATTCCGTTTTTTCGATACCAACCGATGGATGTTTGCTTACTACTATTATAGGATCTAATAATGGAAGATTGTTTTTTGGTACTAAGGATGGCTGTTTATATGAAATTACTTATCAAGTGAGTGTAAATGAAGCATTTGCCAGTTTAGTTTGCTAATAGTTTTATGATTATAGGCAGAAAGCAGTTGGTTTGGCAAACGCTGTAAGAAAATCAATCATTCCACGAGCAAACTTGCGTTTTTGGTGCCATCTTTTGCATATGCTGCAATGTCCGCAGAAGATGCAATCATTCAAATAGTTATAGATGATACCAGATTCATATTATATCTTCTTACAGAGAAAGGTACAATTGAAGCTTATGATATGGGAGAATCTGGTACATCCTTACATCGAATTGGTAAATTAACACAAAACAATATTGTACATCAAGCTCATTTAATTGTGAAGTAAGTATTTGTAGATATTATATGTTAATTGCACTTATGATAATCTTCATCTTTATTCTAGAACATTAGATAGTCAAAATTTCCATCCGATTATATCAATATCAGCTTTGGAACTCACAGAATCTGGACGTATTCATCTTGTTGCCGTAGCACAAAGCGGTGTGCGACTCTATCTCACGACTTTCACTCAATCCCAAATGAACCTTCCATCCCCTCGACCAACAACCTTATCGCTTTTGCACGTCCGTGTACCGCCTGGTTTCTCAGCCAGTGCGCATTATCGTCCAAGAGCCATTCACATGGGTAACTACCGTGACCGCACATTAGTGATGGTCTCCTCTGCTAGCGAGAAAGAAACACTTTGGTGTATAAGTTCTGATCTATTCCCATTTTGTTCAACTATGAAGGAAGCGACAACGATTCTTGATATGGAAGGTCCAGTCCTAGCTCTTGCCGAAATTAAATATCCTACGAATATTCTCTTGCAGCCGACGCAGCAATTACCACCGTTAGTGGTCCGACAACATTCCGAAGCTCCAAGAAAATACGTCGTTCTCACGGCTCAGGGGGCTCACATCCTGATGAAACTGCGACCGGTGGATTTACTCAAACAATTGCTTTTGGACACTCGCGCTCAGGATACAGACATATTAAAGGCGTTCTTTAGCATTCAGCAGGAGGATCAAGCATGTGCTACTAGCCTGATTCTTGCAAGCTTAGACTCCCCGCAGAATGCGGATCTTAGTGAATTTGCTACGACTGCGTTTTTTATATTTGGTGGCGAGCCGCAGGTTGCTCCACAATTTGGTGGGATGATGAATAATCAGTTTAATCAAACTGCTGCACAATGTAAGTTCTTATTTGGTAATTAAGTTTACAAAATAATTAACTCTTTAATTTATAGATAATAGTGGATCCATGTTTCTTCCTAATATGATGTCAACGCCAATGTCAAGTCCGTATCAACAGCAGCAGCAACAATTACAACCGCAATCACCAAATGCTACTTTTAACTCCACGTTTTATGCTTCGCCAATGCATCAGAACCCTCAAGGGTTTATGGCAATGCCACAAAGTCCACAATTGATAAATACGAATGCATTGTATGATCCAAACTGTCCGTTTATTTTCTCTCCAAAACACAACGGTCTTTATTTATATGTTGGAAGGATTTTAAGACCGATTTGGAATCTACGAGTCGTTGAACGAATGACTTTAGATGGCAAAAGGTTTTACGTAAGTACATAATTTATTTAAATTATATATATTCATAATAAATATTACTTTATCTAGTTAACTAGTGCAATTGACCATGATAACTGTGCATGGATCCTCTGCCATTTGGAATCGCTCTGCAACTTCCTACAAAGAAACACCCAACTTACGCTTTGTTCCGGAAAGTATCAACAACCAATCGAAGCGAATAAGCAGCATTCCCGTTCAAGACTAACACAACAAGACGCCCAACTCGAAGAACGACAATCCTTAGAATCGCTCAAAATGTTTGTCACTCATACAACGCAAATCATCGGTCTATGGAAGATCCTCACGCAGCATCAGTTCCACATTCTAATGGACAAACTAAATCCAAGCCATCAACAATTGTTACAGAGCACGACGTACAAAGACATCTTTCTTTTCGGTCATGAAATTTGCTGTAATATAATCAACACGTTGATTAACAGCTATCTCGATGATAATGCATCCGTTGATTCAATCAGCGCGAAATTACGGGACACTTGTCCGAGTCTTTATAAGACTGAAGATGCTGCATGTTCAAAGGTATGGTCTACTTGCAGTATGAAGAATAATGAAGAGTGTGAAGGAGGCTAGAGACGGGTAGGAATATCGCATTTGGAAATATGTTATTTATTCGTGTTTTGTAGGCGAACGAAATGCTCAAATCGGCGAAGATCGTGAACAATGTGGATGAGAAAGAGGAGCTATTACATCAAGCGCTTATGCTATGTAAGAATGTCGCACCGAATGTAAATCTGCATGAGATTTGTACACAATTCACTTCGTTGAAGGCGTATCAAGCTGTTGTCGAGTTATGTATAACGTGTGCGAAGAAATTCGATCCGGAAGATATCGCAGTGCATTTTTATAAGAACGCAGATCAGAATGATGAAGATGCGTATCAGTTTTACACGAGGAGAATGGATGTCTACAAGGAAGTAGTTGCCATGTTAGAGAGCGTGTATACTTTGAACGATGGCAGTCAGAATATTGTGAATGTTAACGGACAGGAAGTTGTCAATCCGGAAACTACTACTAGTAATATTGTATGTATTTAGTATATAATTTATTTTTGAGGTATACCTAATTGCTTTATTATTATAGACAAGACAACTTATAACTGAAATTTTGCGAGAAGACGATGAGCTCTTGCACACAACAGTTTACGATTGGATGTTGAAGAAGAAAATGTATGGGGATCTTATTGGCACTCAACAGTCGACTTTAGAAACGTTCTTAGTCAAATCTACACAACGCAATGCCAATGATAATTCTATAATGGACATCTTATGGAAATACTATGAAAGTAACAATAATCATGCTGCAGCAGCTCGAGTCTTGAATGCATTGGCTTCTGCTGAAGAGTAAGCACATACCTATATCTCTTACTTAATGGGGGAGTACACTGTACATATTTCAAAAATTTGCGTTTTTGCTTAATATGTTCTTTGGGATGTTTACTTTAATTTAGTAAACTTTCCATGTTCGCTAGGATATTTCTTAAAACTTTAGGAAGCGAATGTGTTAAAAAATATTTTTCCTCGCTGAAAGTTTTACCGTCAACAAAAATATCCGAAAATGACCGACTTTTCCGTCGTGCGCAGTGTACTACTCTTAATATATACTATCGTTTTACATTTATTATTTTAATTTTAGCAATGGTTTAATGCTTAGAGACCGTTTGACATACTTAGCAAGAGCTTTGATGTGCATGCGAAGTGATAAAGTAGGTTATGCCCCTTATCTAGGAGTATTCCTCAGAGAACTTGAAGATAAGTTGGAGGTAGCTAAAGTACAAGAACGCGTATTGGACGCTGTAGTACTCCTGCAAGGAAGACATGCGGATGCTGAACGAGCGGAAACCATTTTGAACTCCAAGTTGTTTGAAATCACACAATTGTATGAAGACTTTGCCGATAAATTCCAATTGTGGGAGTGCAAACTCGCTATTATTAACTGCGCTGGATACTCGGATACGTTGCTCATTGAAAATATCTGGAGCAATATCATTCAGAACGAGTTACAGAAAGCTGGAGCGTATGGCAATGACACGTTGATTCATATATTGTCCAAGATTAAATCTCTTGTTAAGATTTACAAAGGGTCTGGTAGTTGTGTACCTTTAGGTAAGTTAATCAAACTTATTAACACATTCTTTTTATAAATTAACAACTTTTGCTGTTGTGTTATTAGATTATTTAGTATTGGAGTTGGAAAGAATTAGTGCACAGTTAAAAGCAGATACGTCACTTGTACCAAATTTCTTTGTCTCTTTGGATTATACTGTTGAAGTTTTGATTTCTTCATATAACAAGTGAGTTTAGATCAACAACAACAATATTTATGATCATGGATTCTAATTAATTTCTTTTGTTGATGTTTTAGTGCCATGGCAACGGCAGCAAAGGATAATTTCTGGTCAAATGAAACGAACGAAAATCATTTTTTGCAGGCCATCGGCGCTGTAATTCAAGCATTTATCAATACTCAGGATAAATACACTAATGCTGATAAGTATGTAATTCATATATATTAATATTATATGATAATATTTGTTTGTTTTTTGTTTGTTATTTATAGGCGGAAAATGATTGCTATATCATTAGATACTGTAGCAGGCCTACTTTCAATTTTATATAGTAAACCAAATACTGAGGGTGTGGTATATCAATTGCGTTTAGTACAAAAGAGATTGTCGCGCATGTAAGGTTTACTATAAATAATTATTAATAAGGATAATGATAATATTTTGATAAAATTTATACATAAGTGATATGCTAAGGAAAACATAAAATAAACCATCGAATTTTGTATTTATGCTGCTATAATTCTTACATGATGGATAATTCTTTCTTGTTTTATTTTTATAACACCGCATTAAAGTTTTTTTACATCAAAAAATGTTTAATTCATTTTACTCAACCCTTAATTCGTGAAAACAATACATAACCTCAACTTTTTATTCATAAATTAGAACATGAATAAACTAGATAGAGCATGTCCTATGTTTGCACATTTGAAATGTTATAACTCAACATAAACATGGTTTTAGACGTAGGGCGCATGCTTTTATGGATTTTTGGTTAAAGAGAGACAGAGCATAAGAGCAGAAATGAGATAAATGTATGCTTAAAACAAAATTAAAGTTTGCTTTTTCTAGTATATTCATGTTCTAAGTCAATAATCATAGATTAAATGTATATGATCCATAGTATAACTAATCTATGGTTTCAACCCTGTTTAATGTAAACAAAACATCTTATTGCATTATGTATTAATTAATTATTACAAAATGAGCGTTAAAGGAAAACAGAAACGTAAAAAACGCGTGCACTCCGCAAGCGAGTCAGGTAGCGACAGCGAGCATGAATTATTTTATTATCGTGACGACAGAGTCCGTCTTATGAAGCAAGTACTGAAGATTCTTAAACTGAAAAAAATTAAATCGCTTGCACCTGAAGGCATAAAGGTATTCAATATATCATAACTTATCCCATTTATACACCTATCTTTATATTTATTATAATATGCAACTTTTTAGCAATTAGATATGGAAGAAATAAACACAATGCTTCTCGAAGAACTTCTAGGTATATCAAACAAAAGATTAAAGAAAATTCTTGAAGGACAAAGTGCAGATGATGAAAGCAGTTCTTCTGATGAAGATAAAGTGGACATTATCTCATTGGATAGTATATCTGATGATGAAATAATGTTTATTGATGAAAAAAAAGAGGAAAATCCAAGCTTGACTAAACCAAAATGCAGACATAAAAAGTGTAAAGTGAAATTAGAGCTGCAGGAGTCCGAAGTTAAAACTGAAAAGGAATCTAATTCAAAAGTGAAAAAGGAAAAAGAGTATAAAAAGGAAATGCTAAAGCTAAAGACAACCAAGGGATTGGAAAATGAGAAATTGCTTAGTGTTTTGGAACTGTTAGAATTACAAGCTCGAGCTAGAGCAATAAGATCACAACTTGCTCTGGAAGCAGAAAATAAAGCGAAAGAAGCCATCACACAAAATATTGAAATATTTGATAATGATGATGATGATGCTGTCATTATAGAAACTCCATTGATTAATGAAATTGTTATTAGCAGCAGTAGTGATTCTGAACAAGACAGTGAAACTCCCATTGTGAAAAATATTGCAGTTGAGCATGCAATTGTGGAAGACACAAATGATACAGTTGTGGATACTGTTAAAAGTGTGGAAATTGTTTGTTCTGATGGTAGAACATCAAATGAAATTGTTAAAATTTGTAATGAAGTACAACATAGTACATCTGACAGAGTGAAGAAGACACAAAAAATTAAATTGATAAGAAGTATAGTGGTGGAACCTGCTATGCAATTTAGTAAAATTCCTCTGCCAATGGCAGATAATCCTAACAGTGAGTGCAGTAAAACTACATGGGCAACATCTCCAACAGTAGATGATGATAAGAATGAAATTGCTGAAAGAAGTGATAATACAGAAGTAGACGAAACGCTCAATAGTGATAAAAAAGAAGCAGAAGCATCTAAAGAAATTGATGCAGTTCATGTACATGAATCAGTTGAAACAATTGATAGTCAAGTTGATCAAAGTGATAGCAAAGATGCAATAGATAATGATGGAGAAGCAAATAAGAAAATTGTAGTTAGTGACAATGAGGACGATGTTATTCGATTAGATATTGTTGAAATTGATGGAATTGATTATTGAGGAAACTCATAAATAAGTTTATATATGTATATATTCATGTGAAATTTGTTTAAGTATAATTATTTATAACCTAAAAAAAACTTTTGTTTTTAAAAGTCTACATGTGTATTGTCCCCAAATTCAAAAGTAGGCTTGATGCAAACATAAACTTAAGAGTAAAACTAAAAACATGTCACAGTTAAAAATGGAAACTGAAAAGTTAACATCATATAATACATCTGTAATAACACAAAGTTACTCTTCCGATTAACAAAACTGGTAAACTACCCACTGGAGAAAATGGAACATGACTAGAGATCCAGCAGACAAAAATGCTCTTAATAACAAAAGTCAGAAGAGAAATTCTAAAGGTAAAAGAAGAATCAATTAGCTGCTACCTACAAAATTAAACGGCTGATGAGAAATCTGTTTACTCCCTTCGGAAAGGCACGAAAAAAAAACAGCCAATTATGACGATTTCACCCCCTTAAGAACAAATTTGGGAAATTGGATAACAGAAAATTTATTGCCTTTATTTGCTAGCCTTTATTAGACTAGTTTTATTTCTGTAAGATGTATAACATATCTTATCTAATTAAAAAAAAAAGTGTATTATCATATACTAAGGTATCCATCTTGCAAATCTATGGTCAATGTTGACAACTGACAATCAGTGCATTCTCACATCTCAACTTCTGTCATTGCATTATGTGTATGAAAAGTTGCCTCTAGCATTCAACTATTTGCCATTAGCATTACTGTCGTTGACTGCATTACATCTACATACAACTACAACGCGAAACACTTGTGCTTGCGTGCGTGCGGTGCATTCGTGCGCCTTCCCCCTAGCACGCACGCATCGGGACAAAAGCTATCGCGAGATCACGACACACCAGCGCACCATTGCGTCCGTGAAGCGACAGTAGCGTTTGCAGCAGCCACCTTCAACTGCACACCGCCACGCTACCGAATATTGCATAGCATACTACATACTACAGAGACAGAACATTTCATACGATTCCCACACACTCGCACAATCCGTCGACCGCTAGCTGCTGCGGTGGTGTTGATTCGTGTGTCGCGCACGCCGCACGTATTTGCTCTCTTGGCACAAGCGCGTCGTACGTGTGTCAATTCGGTCGTCCAGTTAGTCGGGTTATTGTTGTGTTGTGTTGTTGCTAAAAAAAACAGTGTCGACGCTCATTTGGATTTGGTTGATTGTGGTGAATGAATTCTCTTACGTATAGGGTGGATATTGTACAGTTAAGGTGCTTCGGGGTGGTGGTGATGCGGCGGCCTCTTCGGCGATGCGAGCGTACGCCAGCAAGTGATCGGCGAAGACGGCGCGCCGGCTGTCCATTTATGTGATGGAAGAGGAGGAACGGACGCGTATCCAGCCCGTGCGACGACTGCATCCGCTCGAACGCAGCATATATCGCGAAGACGGCCGTCAGCAAGCATAACCTGCTGCCATGAGTGTCGTAGGTGAGTTAGTTATCAATGGCGATATGTTACATATCAATGGGATCACAGACAGTTTATTTACATATTATGATGGGAATATATCAATAGGTCAAATTAATTAATTGAATTAATGATGAACAACAACATGCAGTTTTATGAATAAACAGTTGAAATGCATGTTTATTATGAAGCATTTATAAAGTAAACAATGGCGACAATACCAATGACATTTATCATTGACAATCCTCTTCTTTTTTTTTAATGAAATCAGGTTTTAAGATAATTAATTTTACATTGTGGTTTTCTTGAGTTGTTAATGATTTTGTTTTGGGGTTTGCATTATATTGCAATTTCATTGTTTTCTGGCCTAGATTTGCTATCAATTGTTTTTTAAATCAATGTACTTGACTGCTGTCAAAACACCCTAGGTGTATGGGTAATTGCAGGATAGTAGGTATTTTGTGCGTGCATAAATGTAAATGATGCACGCATAGTAATGCAATGATAATTCAAATTGCAATTCGTTGAGTTTGAAGCAAGTTTCATTGACATATTTAGTAAAATCCGGTATGTAGTATGTCCTGTTATGCAAAAGTTACATACAATTCGGTTAGTGATAGATATTTGACAGTTGTATAAAGGGTGTTTCACACTAGACTATTATGTATAACCTGTAGGTAATTAAGTTCAAATAATTTAGATTTTACTTCAGTAAATTTGTTCTACTGAGCGATAACAATGAATCCAACATTTATTTTCCGATGCCACATTCGCTGTTCGGCGAATACTAAAGCGCGATTTTCTTTTGATTCTTATAAAAATGGGAACACACTGTACATAACAGTTATATCAACAAACTACCGATTTTCGTATGCATCGCAGGTAGCCTTCATACGCGCGAGAAATTTTTCATTCGTTTAACTATTCGACTAGCAGTATTATAAGTACACATGCAAGTGCATTTGATGTGCGGAAAGGAAGGAGTTCTATGCACTTGCTTATAGCTAAGTCGTGTGAAAGTGCGACACCTTGCCTAATTCCCCTGTCAGTCACATGTCTGGTGCATCGCGTCGTGTCGAAATCGTTGCGAAAGCTATTTGCATGCGATCCGCGAATTGCATCGTCGACATCGTCTGTGCGATGATAATCGCGCGATGCTGAATGAGCGCGGGCGCCGGGCTGAGAGAGCGCGCAACGTGGCGCGGGGCACCGAACTTATTGATTTTTAGGGTGACACTGTCAACTACCACGCTGACTGAGTTCATGATGGCAAACACGGAAAAAATGCAGCCACGCACATACACGTCTGGATGCCGCGTACATGCATTGCTGCTACTGCTGCCGGCTGCTGAGTTTTCTATCGATGTGTGTGCGTGCACACGCCGGCCGCGCGTCGCGAACTCGCGCGCTTCGTGAAACTAACGGTAGCCGCGCGAGCAGTAAGCCACCGGCGATCGGCGCCTGTCCTGTCTTGTATCTACGCGTATTGTTCACGTGTCTTCTTCGCGTGCACATCAATCAAAAATAGAGTTTCACTTTATCAAATACTTACTAAACTAGTCAACATTTTGCGAGAACGAGGTCGAAATCG
>JARJDU010013513.1:0-13029 GCA_030264695.1 Lissagria laeviuscula
GTCAATTTCTAACATGATGTGATAAATTTATGTATAGCTGCAAGTGTTCCACTTTCATTTTCTCAATATTCTGACATTTTATCGAAATTTAAGCAGCGTTTCAATTTAAATATAGTTTTCGTTTTTATTTAAAAATTGACTGATTTTACGTATTGTATGTATTGTTATCTAGTTTATTACCACAATGTATTTTAATTAGTCTCGCTGGTTGCAACACAATTACAATTAGTTTTATCTACATAAATAAAATTGGCAAATAAAATGCCAAATAATTTTGAAAATCAAAAAAAGTACAATTTGCACTTTGAATCTATTTAGTTAGTATATTCCACAAAAATTATTCGAAGAAAACGTTAATAACAACATAATTTAAGCCGAACAAATTCTGAAAAATGTATAGATACGAGTTATATATAGAACTTTGTCTAACTAAGTCATGTCTAGACATTGACTCGTCAATTGAATAAATAATACATAGGCAAATTCATATGTGCAGTGTTTTTAATTGTGAAACATGGAACGATGATGGGATTAATAATAGCTCGTTCCCGACATTTTTTTCTTGATATGATAATATCCTGTTTTTTGGTTATATTCTATTGTTAAAATGGTCGATTATTGTTAGCTATTGGTATCTAGTAGAATTTGTACAACATGTAGAAAACAACTATAAATAGCATTTCTATTCCAGTTGTAAGTAGTTTTTGTTGTTGATGATGTATATATTTTGGGTAGTAGCGAGCAGCAGCGAGCAACACTTTCCAATGGAAATTGTACATAAATAATTAATTTTCATGTCTTTCGGTGCTTAAATTGAAAAATAGTCGGTGCTTGCGTTCAAATTTATTGTAGTTTCTAATTAGGCAATTACGCGTAAAACTTACTAAATGAATATATGTACAAAATATTAATTTAGTATTTAATTAATAAAATTATGTTTTGATAGCACTAGCAACTTAAATATACTTGTGCTTTTTACTGGCCTAAAATTTAGCCTAAAAATGGATAGTTTTAGAAAATTTTGTTCAAAATATTTCTTCAATCAATTTTGCTAAAAATATATCTCAATAGCCAAGTGTTGCAACGAGGTTATCAAATAAGATCCGGCACTCTTCACGCATTTCCCAATTTTCGAGGGTTAGGCGATAAAGTTGTAACCTATCCCTGTAATATGCAAAAACAGCAACAAAGCCCAACAAAACAAATTGGTACTTTTAGGCTCTACTATGGGCTGTTGCTCCTTTGATGATGATATTGCCAAGTGAAATGTTTCAGTCAGCTTCTCACCATTCTTATTATAACTTTAAAAAAATTAAATATTTCAATTCATTAACAATAAAATTAATGAATTAATATATTAAGGCATTTGTGTAGAACAAAGAATTTTTGAAAGAAACTGCCTATCTGCGGGCGGATTTGATTATCTTACCTGTGGCCTAGTCGAATTCGCCGATCCGCCGGCGGATTGCGGTTATGAATCCACTGACGAAAATAGGCACCCAGAGGACACTTGACAACCCTATAATATACGCAAGATATTTGAACTTATAATTTATACAATCGTATAGGCCATTACTTGGCAACATTGCATAGAATATCTATGACCTAAGGACATAATGTACTCGTACTTAGATAAGTACGAATTGCAAGTACTTACATGATACATGTCGGTGGATTGGTGCTGCACTTAGCTTCGCTATTCCATGCACCTATAACTAAGGTTGTTGCTCGTGTGCCATGCATACTTCATTAGCCAGGTAGGCAGGCGACGACTCGGAACTTGGTGTTTAGTGCCAGGTGAGCCAGCCAGCCATTCTTCTAGGACTAACTTCAGTGCAGGTCTGGTTCTACTAGTAGTCGATAAGACTTACATTTACTTCAGTTATTCACGCGCATATACTGTACTTGTATCTACTTTGTCTATGATATTATTACGCTTTTAAGATTATTATAACTACGCCTGATGGGTGTATATAATGGGTATGGGTATCTGTTGGTATTTATTGAAATAGATAATCAGGGTAATTAATCATGCAAATTAGTTAAATTTCATGTCTTTGTTTTTTGTCATAAATACTTTTTCTTCAATTGTTTATAAAATTTCCAGTTTTGGTTGAAATATTTATTTGATTTTTAATAATTTTTGGGTTTGAATTGAAAATCTTTGAGATGATATGATACATAAATAATTCATGTATGCGATTTTAATTTATTTGTTTGCATCTTATTTATCCATACTAATGCATTCTATGAATTTATAAATACAAACATTTATATTATAATTAAATGAAATTCATTTTACTAAATAATTACAGACCGCAGTCAAAGTTTCCGCAGTTGTGAATTAATAATTTTCTATTTCTACTCTACCTTAAGTTGATTTCACATTTAATATTTAATTATTTAAGGTTGTGCTACTATGTCTATTTCTGAACTCGCTAAATATAATCATGTATGAAGTAGTTTAAGTAATTAATTATACTTGCAATATTGATCAACGCGAGCGGGAAGCAGAGCTACATTAAGAGCACGTGTTTTGTTTTATTATCTGTTTGTTTTATACATAGGGTTGTTTACTTCATTCTCATTTAAGAAATCGATTTATTTTAAAAGTCAAATCATCTCTCGCTTATTGTTTAATCGCTACACTACCAGCATGTTTTCACCCTTAAGAGGTGGAAGCCTAAAAATGAGCCATTTTGATTTATTTTTGGTCTTTATAAACAAAGTAAACACTTCGGTTTTGGTGAATATTGAAGAGCAACATTTTTACTTCCTCGGATAATTTTTTTTCGTCAATATATATATTGATTTTTACCGCTTTGGCAGTTGCATCCGTGGGCGGCCTCCGGAATGATGCTTCTCGCTGGCTGCATGGTTAGCGAAGAACTCGTACATCGTAGAATAACCGAACATGTAAAAATCAAAACTCAATTAAATTCTCTACGATGTAGCATAACTTTTTTTTTTACTCCAAATTCAATAAAATTACAAAATGGCGGTCATTTTTCCCCTTAAAAAAATCGATCTTTAAATGTCATATTATAAATCATATTAAATCGAAAAATTATAATCATATTCTATATGATAGAGGTACTTATCGGAAGCAAAGAATTAGCGAAATCGATTGGATAGATCCAGAGATATTTTACAGCTAGTTAAAAAAATATGGATTCGCGAAAAAGCTTGTTGAAAGTTTCAAGTTTGGTTAACACTGTAATAAAATAGTTTAAAAGATGGATAAATTTTAATTTCTGTTTTTTGAATATTTTTCTTAATCCACATAATAACAGCACTTAGATAAAATGAATTTTAATGTAGTAACAGAGTTGTATCCATCAGCTTTCTAGTGCGCAAGCAGCGATTGTTGAATGTCGCCCGAGTTAAAAATAACATTAACTTGTCGTTCTCATTCGTTTTTAATCGAGATATATCTGCATGTGGGCTCAGCCAGCACACTAACACAACTGCATTAGATACAAAATTCATAGCTTTTGATGTTTGCTCTGTTTTGCAGACGAAGAGCACTCTGAATTAATTCACTTGTCCAAAGTTGCAGATCAGCATATACAATTTTCACCAAAAAAAAAAAAATTATTCAATATAAACGTTTTGAGTAAGAAACAGAAACACAAACACATCCATGTTATCTGCATTGCTTTCTTACCGTTCTCACATATCTCGCATTCCTCGTTCGACCGTCGGCAATTACCGCGAGATCCATTGCCGCTGCTTAACATTAAAGTACTTAAAACCCAATGTAATCAGCACAATATAAACCGCTTCTAGCGTTTATCATTCTATTGACTTAATGACATTGATATGTGTGGAATTTCCTTCGGGTTTAGTTTTATTGGCGTCGGAATTTTGTAAGTATTGCTTAGGGAAGTTGCATTTTCCAAAATTATCAAAACTTTCAATATGTAATAGAATTAAAATCAAATTAAAATTATCAGGAAATTGATTCTCGGCTGATTTTAAGGAAGTAGTAACATGTTCGTTTTATGCTATTTCCAAAATTCCACATGTTTGTACAATTTCATTAATTTAGATTCATATGAGGAGAATTTAAAATTATATTCAAATTCATTCAGCTTATCAAACTAAACATTCATAACAGCGAGAAGCATCTAAGTAACTGTACATAATATGTAACTGCAATTATTCAAGAAAATGCACAATTTACTAATGACTATTCGATGCATGCGTGCGAAGCCGTTATACAATTCAAACTTCACTTGCATTTTATATCTGCATCAATGAACATTCATCATCATACTCAATTCCAGCAGTTGTCAACTTTTCTGGATGTCCATCTTTCTCATTTTCTTTACTATCGCGACAAACTATGTTTCATAGTTTAAGAAACGCTGCAAAACTAACAGAATCTGTAATCAATCTGTAATTGCAAATTTAAAGCTAATTTTGAATGTATAGCATTTACTGTTTATAAATAATTCCGACATGCCGCACAAGATAAGTTAAAGATCTGTCTAATTGTACACGTACGTCAGGTAAACAAATAGTTACAAATCAAACGCAACTCGACTTGCCAACTCGAGCAGTTATGACATTAGATGCATATTACAGCGCTATCCGAACTTACTCGTTATTTTACATAAATACGTTAAGCCTTTGTCTTCTTGCGACCTATACATGTTTAGTTAGACTATCAGTGCGTACAATTAGACAGGATAGACATTCTTTCTATGACTGTATTAACGTTAATGTCCGTCTTTGTTCGAATGCGGCTTTCATTGCATCTTGACAACTGTATATAATAATTATATGGAGGTACATTAAAGGCATTAAACGTATAAAAGAGAACATTCTGAAGGCTTACAACGTTCACAGAGCCGTACGAAGGTAGATTACTACAATTGATTAAATCGAAAGATACGAAAGATACCTAAATGTACTAATCAACTGTCATACGGTTCTGTGTGCTACCGCTTGAGCTAGTGTGCAAAGGTATACCTGAGCTTGCTGCTAGCCAAATAGCGTCGACCTCGTCAACAGGGTACCGCTAGCAACCTGTCAAGATTGCAAATTCTTTTTCGG
Source organism: Lissagria laeviuscula (assembly GCA_030264695.1). Lineage (NCBI taxonomy): Eukaryota > Metazoa > Arthropoda > Insecta > Coleoptera > Staphylinidae > Lissagria > Lissagria laeviuscula. Next base: position 5,062 of record JARJDU010013513.1, read on the forward strand.
GCTTTGAGCATGCGAATAGGTGATAGAATAGCAGCTCCGCATAACCCGCAAATTAAGCTTTACCGTTGTGCTAGGTTTGGGGTAGCCTTTATAATACCCCAAACATTTCTTAGTTTTTCTTGTCAATTTTCCTTAGTTTTACCAAATTTGGGAATATATTAACAACACAAGGGCTGCTTGTACAATTTTAAGTTATAGTTATTTATGAGTCATATAGCTACCTTTATTAAACAGTTTCATAATCATTAATCACTACCTAATTAGTGTAATTATTACTATAAAAGTAATTTGAATACAATTTCTTTATTATACAAGTATTGATAACCTATGTCTAAACAAATTAATTTTACCCTTACAAAATATAGAAGAAAAAAAGTAAGCATTGAATAAGGCGCTAGGCGTCGACTTGTTAAATACATTTCTTGTAATAATTGATGCAAAGCTAATCTGCATGGGCATTAATACAGTTTGCCATGTATATCGTATTCATACAAACTACATACTTGCATGAATTGTGTATGAGCAATTTGATATTCACCGACGATTTTAACTTCGATACGTTATAACTACCGTAACGACTACTGTTTGCTCTTACCTCTTCAATATCGAAACTATAACTACATACCAACTCCTTGCTGCTGCTTGCCGGTTTGCTCATTCGGTTATTGTTTGCTTGTTTGTTGGATTTCTGAGCTAGTTGTTCTTTTCTTTTCGGTTTTCATTTTTGCCGAGCCGCGCGTTGCGCAAATCGTATGTGTATTCACAATCATGTAATGACAAAGAAAAGTGAAGAGGTTTCTAATTGCCATAAATGTAGCCAGATAATGTATTAGATTTATGTAAAACAGCCAATTACATCTGTCATATTATAAAATTTTATTGATAGTATGTAGTTATAAAATATTTTTGTTGTTTGTTGCAGTCAATCTTTCTGGGGCAGAGAGGGTAGACATGTCCCAATTCGATCTTCTCAAAGTGCTTGGAACCGGCGGTGAGTAAAAACTAATAATTATATAAAATGTTTATATAAAATTTTTATCATGAAATCTATTAGATGATTTAAGAAATTGCATTAAAATGGCGCAACTCCTTTGCATAAATTAGCTGTTTTTGATCCGGTTTGAAAGACCATTCTATCTCTGTGCGCTCGAATATACGCACATGCATATATAGGTGTCAATTAACCGAATCGATGAAGCGTGTCGTCCCTTACGTTCGCAGTGCATGTGGAAGCACTTCGTTTAATAACAGCATCAATAATCTATTCTGTCGCGCCATGTAGACTTGCAGCAGATCGTAATGAATTAATTCGAAATTTAGAATTGCACACACTCCCATCGTCAGTGTAATAGCCCTATGTAAGAAGTATATAGCATACCTTAATATGTCTTTTCCTCCACCACGACTTGCAATAAAACTCACAATGCGAAGCGAGAATTGCGATAAGTATAAAAGCGAATCGCATCTTGTGCCTTCATTAGTTTAGCTCTTTGCAAGTCAATACACATACCTAATTGCTACTATGTAATTTAATACCATGTGTGTATTCGCATCAGGTTTATTGTTAATAATTCTAGTAATAGTAGCCACAGTTTAAAAATCTTCGCTATAAATTTCTTTACTTTACGCACATCTTGATTAGATAGATCAGATAGGATCAGATGATAAATCATGTGCAACGACGATTTGCAATATTGCAAAGTGCTTGTTTATCTTTATTTATATGTTTTAACAAAGAGCTTAATAATAACGGAATCATATAAATGCGGCGCGAGGTGCTGCAACAAAGTTGAAACACCGGCGCCGCAGCGCTCAGCATCGTAAGTTTATTCTCAGACGGTTGTCTCTTTGTTATGGATCGCAATTGCGCGTATCAGAAGCAGCTCGCTCGCGGTTTTAAATTTGTTTTCACAATTTCACTGCACAACAGCAGCGGCGGCAACAACAACATCCAACAAATAAACTGCTTATATGATGGTATGTGGTGGTGAGCACAAAGAAAACAAAAACAAGCGTGTTGCATATATATGTTGATAGAGCTTTTAAATAAATGCGCAACTTTAGATATTTCATGGATAGGTTAAGAGAGATTGATATACAATGAAAATCTCTTTTAGCAGGATTTATTCATAGATTTATCCAAAAAAATTGGGATTTTTGATTAAATTAAAAATTTCTATAAAATTTTATGTATCATGTTGGGTTTGGCTTTACCTGGTACCTAATAAAACATAACGATATGGTCAACCAAAATCTAAAAACAAAATGCAAATGCATTTCTGCTGCACTTACGACCATCCCGAATAAATATCATTCATATTTCCGATTTAATTTGCATTATGATGGTGCTTATGGATCGCTTAGGTTAATCATTAATCATAATAAGCGATTCATTAAAGCTCTGTTTGCTTGAAGTTTTAGACTCGGACTTCTTGTTATAAGTTGTCGTTGAAGCTGCCACCATTGTTACTCTTTCTGTTAAAATTATTATTATTATTGGTGGTTGTGATGCCGGTGGTGTTGTTATTGTTGTTGCTGCTATGAGCGAAGTTTAGTAGGAATCGCCACGGCAAAAGGCAAAAGCCGAAATTGAGGAGTGAACGACCTGCGAGGATGGCTGCAGATCGTTGGCCGCGATGCAGGATGCCTATCTGCTGGATTCTCGCGTGCTTGGCGTCGGCGCTAGCTGCCTGCCTGCCGGCGAGGAGCACAACTCGCACATTTTATTTCTTCTCTGGGTGCAGGTTTCGTCTTCTGGGTATCTATGGGTACTGGAAGGAAGGAAGAAGTCAAAGTCACCTGTTTCTTCTCTTCTACTTATTATAATCGATTAATACCAAGTTGGCAGCTTGCAACTCGTTCCAGTTTTTCAATCTTATAGCAAATTTTTAAATATGTCTTTATTAAAGTACGAATTGATTGATGTTATAAAAAATATAGTATAGTAAGATGTTTGCCAAGCAATTAACCCGGTTAGGAAAGAAATCAGGATGAGGAGATTGCAACATGATTCAGAGAAAATTAAATTAAAACATAGATTTAATTTTTTTTTAGATTTCAATTTACTTTGAAATTCTCTGGGTTAAGTTTTCCTAAGAGTCAAGAGACTTTTTGTTGTTTCTTTTCTCTTGCTTACTCATTTAATATCCGATAAATCTCTTTTAGTCCTGCTGCATTTTCTCAGTAATTTTTCTGTGTCGTTTAGCATCTTAATAAATACGGGTCGATCGCGCACTAAAAAATCTTGAGCATTTGCCAGTACTCGCAGTTTTTTTAGAACAAATTTATATGTGTAACATGTAAGAATATGTATACATGAACACTTGTGCGCATAAAATAGATGGGAAGAGAGTATGTGAGTGAGTAAATGATTAAGGAAAAGAGAGAGAAACTGGGCGCAGACAAATGGTTTCCTTTTCGAATTCGGTTTGGTTTTTCTTCTTCAGTTGGATTCTTTTTGTTTGTTCCACTTCACTTCTTTCTTGTTGTTTTCAACGAATGTGGTTAACTAGAATTATTATTGCTCACAGTTTGCTAAGAATAGGATGGATGCGGAAATTTAATAACGGACACATCGTCTCCAAATTAAAAAAAAATCATTACTTATTAAGTATTTTATGATAGTAGTTAAAATTTTAGAACTTTGACTTAGAAGTAATTTTGTTTGTAAACCACTCCCAAATCTAGACAGAATAATGTTTTTTTTATACCGGTATTTAATAAAAATTTGATTTTTTTCTCCTCCTGTACTTTGCTGTATTAATGCTAGGCCAATTGGTCTGTTTTTTTTTGCTACTATTCGCCGAATTACTATACGTAGCGGGTGGTGAGCCCAACTCCGCATCAGAAATAATTATACACCCTAGTCAAAGATGTTTGTATGTCTACCGGTGGAATGTCGAAGATATGATTAGATGTGGTTAGACTGGGACTCGTACTCAGTCTTTCTGCGTGGCAAGCTAATCACTGCTCCACTATTCCATTAAAAAAAAAGGATAAATTCATATAATATAGTAAATCATCATACTAAGATCATTTTTTGCCAAATAATTTTGCATGTAAATAACATGGATTCTTCGACAATATCAGGAATTAAGGCTTGAACGATTTTTATCAATAGCCTGAATGTTTGAAAAAAATAATGCCAATGTAGGCAACCCATTTTACATATTATATCACACAATATTACAATTAGCAAAAATATTGTAAAAAAGGTATTCACAGTGATATTTTATTTGACATTGAAATTAACATAGAAATCTTATTAATTCTTATCTTTGCATTCCATAAATATTTATGAATTTATTTTATAATCCAGAAACAATAGATATGCGCAATCTACTCACAGTATACTTCCTTAAATCTGTTGAATGCTTGATACAATGAAACTACAATTATTTAAATATATACAAAGTTATCGGGAAATTATCTGCTTCTTTGCCCTTCCGGTAGTTTATTCGTTTCGTTTTTATTATACGTGGCTAAAGTTTAAACTCTAAACTTCTAATAAAACGAAAGAGGGAAAACGTAACGGGAAAGAAAACAAAAGATCTATAACGGATAAAAATTATCATTTGTACTAACCTTCGTATCCAAATAAAAAGAATAAAATTCAAATTATTAGTTTAACTTAACCTCTTGGATGAACATAGGGTTAAAGTTCACGTAACATTCGAACATTTTATTTATTGTAATGTATTCAGTTTATCCACGTGTAGGAATACATAATTCTTCAATCGTGTAATTAAATTTTATAGAATTGTGCTACTTTAGCATTTTGCGTTTCTCCTGCCTGCTAAATAAACTTCAAATTTTAAATTTGTATTGTAAAATGGTCCAAACTAGAAGTTTTCTTTTCTTAATTATTTTAAATCAGTCATTACCTAATTTATTAATTACTTAATACATGAAGTAAATAAATTGAAATTGATAATAATCCTTAAAATGTGTCTTGTCCCAAGAGAAAATTCATTTGATTGCGTTAGAATGTCCACAATTTCTCCATTTCCAAGCCATAACAATTATTAATGTCTTCGTTTAACAAGCAGCCGTGTGGTTATATGTATTCGACGACCTCAAAGGAATTCGTATTGTTTGTCCATTAAAAGCCAACGTGCATGCAACTCACAAAATATGATCGAGCGTAATTTATGGTTCCTTATTCTAAGTACTTCCATACAAGACTGGGATATTCTAGTGGATGTGCACACATTTATGTACCACAAAGTCAGTGTCGGCATCCATTGCTTATGAAAGGTGGTCTCCCGGCGTGAAATTTGCATGTCGTAAATTGAAGGCCTTGAAATTGGGGTTTAATTTACACTTGCTTACTATTTCCATTACGTATTGATATATCACTAATTGCATAAGTTTAATTGCATATTAACTGCATACTGTTACAATTATTACAGTCGTAACAAGATTGATTAGGGTGTATTTGATAGAATTACGTCTAGTAATAACAACAAGCTAAAAGTAATGTTAATAGAAGTAGTCACACTTTTATTATAAAGCTTTTAGGCTAATAAACTAATACTAGATGATAAATCACTGATGATCATAATTAAATTTATTGTTTTATCGGACTTTCTGACGAGGAACTCACAATTGTGCTTCCAATGTTAGCTAATTTTGGGATAAATTGCAGATACTATTTCACACAGACCTGCAATTACTATCAGAAAATTGGAAAAGTTTGTACTTTTTAGAAATTGTTGTGCTTATACACATTTTCGCGCGTAGATTAGAAAATCTTTGCTCAAAATTAATTTTTCTAACAAGAGCAATAAATAAAAAAAGAGATAATTTTAGCGAATTCTTCGAATTTTTGGATATATCTTGGCGCGATAAGAAAGGAATTACAGTGAAATCTCGCTTAACGAGCACCTCGCATAACTAGGAATTCGCATATCAACAAAAAATTGTTTAAAAAAAATAATGACCCTCTCAACGAGCGATGTTTCGCATAACGAGTGTAGCGGAAATGCTGGAGGCATTAAAAACAGTTGCATCGATACATTAGGAAGCATCATCATACTAACGAGAAACTATGCGCGCTACAAATTTATTCAATGATAATGTCTTGTCGCATTTTTACCAAATTGTGGACAGTCGGCAAATACAAATGTCTCTAGACAACTTTCTAATAAAAAGGAATTAGGTGTGTTACTAATTTAAATTTCGTTGTTTTGTTTTCTGCAAATTGAATTCTCATTCTAGCTTAGTTTATTCCGCGATTGCAGAAAAGATGAAGATGAATTACGCCTCTTAAAAATTTAAGTATTCTTTTGTTGAAAATTTCAATTTTTGAGTATATTTTGGGATGGAACGTATTATCATATTTTATATTAATTTAATCGGCAAAAATTGTTTCGCTTAACGAGTGTTTCGCATTACTAGTAAGACTCCGGAGCGAGTTGTTTCACTGTATATTGACTAAGAGTAGATGAAAAATATGAAATGTTATGATTATAATAGCTAACTTTAACTTTATTTTATATCCACTACAATTATACATTAAATTTTGTATAACGGAATTGTTAATATCCTGAAATCGGAAATGGCATGCACTTAACGCGATGCGTTTCCGATTGTACGTACCTGATGGAGTTGAAAAACAAATTGATTGTCGTCGGCACGTGCGAAGGTGAAATCCATCTGCGACCATTCGTATCTAGAGACCGCTGCAATAAGTACATATTCTCGTATCTAGTGAATAGTACGAGAACACGAAATCCTTGCGCACATGTTGGACATATATAACGAACCTATACACCTACACTTTAATACATAAATAAATTCATATATAACGCAAATATATTATGTGCATACAACAAAGTAAGTAAACGACGATGGCATGGCATGGACGATGCATGGAAGTGGAGAATTTCATGCAGCCGTCTTTACTTATTACTCGCATATAGATAATTTATATCGGTTATAGGCAAGCAGGTATCTACTATTTTCATATAAGTTTCTGAAACTAGTTAAGTAAATTGTCATGCATTTGTTTATTATTATTGCATTGCGGTAATGTCATAATATGCAAGTTTTATTGACGTTAAATTAACAATTTGCGGGCAGGCACGTGGAAAATTAGATTGAAGGTGCCATTCATTCACGAAATGATTAATTTGCTAATTGCAATTTTTAGTTGCAAGTGAATGGTGAGGCTTAGACAACCTGTTGGGTATCACGATTTACTGCGACACCTCAATACAATATCAGGAATATTAGTTATTGTTATATAATTATTATTAATAATTAATGTTTGCATTAAATCAGACGTAGATCTATCCAAATAAAAAATATTTAAAATGTCTATTTGTTAATTGGACACACGCTATTAATTACAGCTGTACACTTTAGCAATTGCTCATTAAAACGAACGGCAGCGCACACACTCGTAAGACTGATACTGCTGATTCGGTATTATTGTGAGCGAACGGAAGGAAAGGTCACGTGGTGCTTGTATTTAGGGCAATTACCACTGTTTCGAGCATTTTTCGGGCAATTAAGCGACGAGTGTAATTACAGAAGGCACTTATGGCAAATGCACGCGCTATGTAAATCTATCTGCGGCTGGTAAATTCGAACAGAAAGATGTTTCGTTTAAATAACATCATATCTATAACATATAGATTGTTGACATGTGTTCATGTATTCTTAAGGTGGCTGCACATGCATAATGCTATTATAACCTAATCTATTTAGTGTAAATTTTAATTTTTTAAAATTATAGCTTGCTATTCAGCTCACAATTTTTGAATGTGTACCTCGTTGAAATATAGGTGTAGAAAGGTTTTTTTAATAACCACAGCTTGAGTAAATACTACTCATATGCGTATCAGATACTTTGAACATAAGGCACGCATATACCTAGGTAATTTTTCAGCTGAGGGCAACGACTTTTTCATTCGCCGTCGCCATTGGGCAACGGGCAGTGGTTGGTAGTGTTGTTATAAACGC
>JARJDU010013589.1:0-10315 GCA_030264695.1 Lissagria laeviuscula
TGATTTTAGCTTAACAAAGGAAATGCCACGGTTTAAAGATGAACTGGACACAATGAAGTTTGTTTGCACTGATTTTTGGACAGCTATATACAAGAAACAAATTGATAATCTCAGGACTAATCATCAAGGTGTTTATGTTCTTCATGATAATGCATTCCGGTTTGTAACTAAGCTTTCAAATGGCAAGCAATATTTGGAGTTAGCTCCAAGATATGTAGCATATACATGTGGGATATTAAGAGGTGGCTTAGCAAACTTAGGAGTGAATTGTTTTGTAACAGCTGAAGTACAAAGCATGCCTTCATGTAAATTTCACATACAAATTCAAAGATCATAAATAACCAGCTAATAATATCTCTTCGTGTTTTATTTAATATCAATATAAATGCATATTATATTATAGAAACAACATAATTTTATGTTAATTTCCATTTTTGCTATCTTGTTGGCTGACATAATGAAGGAAATCAATGTTGGTAATTATACCATAGATTTCTTCTGTTTTAGCTGATTCTGAAAACAACATAATGTAATTTAATGTATATGGTGGTATGCTAATATATTTACTTTTTGTTACTAGCACAAATCGATCAATTTCCATGATTCTTGACACTAATCCCAGACTACAATCTGGTTCCACTTTATAATATTTCAAATCAACTGCGTTTCCAATCGGATCACTCATTTCAGCTAACTTATTCATTAGTTTGTGTGTTAAGACATTGACTGTCGCCATTCCCATGAGATTACCACTCTGATCAACAATTGGTAACTGATTAACACTCTTTTCCTTCATGACCTGCAATGCTTGTGCAATGGTCATACTAGATTTAAGCACCTTGGGTGGTTGAAGTTTCATTTGGGATACTTTCAAATCCCACCACCTAAATATAATTAACTAATTAGTAAAATACATAACTAACATAATAAATTTATATGAAGCATGTCTTGTAAGTATAAATCTAAAATTAAAATAACATGTATAGTTAGGCCACAGAATAATAACCATACAGAAGATTCACTTTGTGTCGGCACCTTTGATCTTCTGTTGCCAATTTTTGTACCTTCAGCCATCTTTTTAGGTTGTTACTGGGGGCTAATTTGATTTTGTATGATTTCTTTTAATGCAGCAGATGTAATACCCTAGCGGCGACACAAGCAAGCTGGGGCTGGGCACTGTCATTGGCTTAAGGCTTCTTCGCACTTGGGATCGTATTTAGTCGATTGGCAAGTAGTTAGCCAGAAAATAGGATGAAATCAATTGGAAATTAGATAAAATGTTGTAGTTCAGACAAGTTAGTAACTAAACTACTAGCAACTCGACTATGATATGTGCGAACAAGCCTGTAGTGACAAACACCGCCATTTTTGCTGGTGGGTTTTTGGCGCATGCGCTCTCAAAATTGGCAATACGAAAAGCGCCGAGTAAATCTTCTGTATAGTTATTATTCTGTGGTTAGGCCATAGTTAGGCTCCGTATTTCAGGCGTTGGAAGTCCGCTATCCCAGAGAACCATCGCGACACATATTTTTCTTAGTCTCAACGCAATGAAAACGCGCGTTCGTGTTAATGCTAGCATGGAAAATCTATGATCTCAAAGCGCGAGCTAACGCACGTTTACATGTGTCGGGATCGCGTTAGCCTGTGAACGGAGTCTTGTATACTAACCAATGATTTTTTTGATTGACACATGGCTTAAAATTCCTAGCTTCCATCCATTGATCGGAAACGAACTTGGTCATGTAATTTCTAATACCATCAGGTAAAATGACCACACATTTCTGACCCTCCTTAAGATTAGTAGCAGCTTGCAAAGCTACAGCCAGATTGAATCCACTGCTACCACCACAAAGTAATCCTTCTTCTTTAATCAACCTCTTAGCCATTGGCAAAGCTTGTTTATCATTACATTTGATCCAAACATCAACCACAGACCGATCGAGAACGGTTGGTACAAAATCATAGCCAATTCCTTCAACCTCGTAGAATGTAACATCAGTCTTGTTAAGAGATTCAGGCAGAGATAAAATCGATCCTTCTGGATCCGCAGCTACCACAGTGCAAGACGGACATACTTCTTTCATTTTTCGCGCAATGCCAGAAACGCAACCACCTGTGCCAGCACCGACAACTACCATATCAACTTTTCCATTAAGCGGCTCTAAAATTTCTTCGGCAGTGGTATCATAATGTGCTAAAGGATTACCTGCATTTCGATACTAAAATATGCATATGAAAAAATTATCAAATACATAAGTAATATGTATAAATCCAACCAACCTGATCTAGAACGATAGAATCGGGGATTTGTTTTTGTAATTTCTGGGAAACTGCGATGAGACCTTCAGGAGAATCAAAAGCTGCGGCAGTTGGAGTGCGAATGATTTCAGCACCTAAAGCTCTGAGGGTGTCCACTTTTTCGTTAGACATTTTCTCTGGCATCACGATTACGCATCGGTATCCTTTTACTGCCGCTGCTAGAGCTAGACCAATGCCGGTGTTACCAGAAGTTGGTTCGATGATGGTTGCGCCTGGTTTGAGAAGTCCTTTACTTTCGGCATCTTCTACCATTCTGTAGCCGATACGATCTTTTACCGAGCCACCAGGATTAAAGAACTCGCATTTCGCATCTAATAAAAAAAAAGGTTAAGATTGACTTTGTTGGAAGACAAAGAATATAATTGAATACTGAATTTACTTACATATATCACATTTGATGCCCATGGATTGGGGGATTTTATTTAATTTAATCATGGGGGTATTGCCCACAGTATGTAATATATTTGGCAGGATTGCATCTGTGTGTTTACTAAAAATTTAAATTAATAAATTGCTGAGAAACATCTGAATATATTCGAGTTCATCTTTATTATATTCTTATAACATTAAGATTATTGATTATAAGTTAAATTAATAATATTAGCACATATGCATGTAATTAATAATGATAATTATGGCGTAATATGTATATAATTAAAGAGACGTACAACCGATTTTAATGTAGCAACAAGACCTATAATTAAATTAATTATGTCATTATGAGTGCATTAAAAGTATTTAAGTGACGTCCCTACGCCAGACGATCCTAAGCCCAGTTTACATGAGGAATGGCAGATGGGTATATTAATGGGTAGAGAAGGAAATAGAGTAACTCTACTTGATGAAACCCTAACAAAACTGTCCGAGTAGAGAATTATACTGCGTGCAGTACAGTGGACTCTACTTACCCCCACCACTGCCACTCTACTATCCTCCCCACTCTACCCGCGCAAACGCCTTTCAAGTAAGTAGCTAATAGAGTTCAGTTGCCCTTTTGTTTCTCGTTTTTGTTCAATTGCTGAAACCACAAAACTCATTGATTTATATGTTGATCATGAGTGTTTATGGAATTTCTTTCACTCACTCATTTTTCCCTGTTTACTTCCTTACCGATCACTTTGACAACCTCCCTAATTACCTCTTTTAAAAATCTAGGAGAATAATTTTTACACGTCAAACTTTAAAAACATATCATTCTTACGTTACTGGACTCCATGGTCAATTGAAAAAAAATATTGCTCTATAGGACGTCTAATGTAAAAAAATGAATATAACATAGACAACCACATTCACTTATTTTTGACGTCATTGGTCCAAATATAAACAAGTCGGCCAACATTTGTACGTTAAGTAATTAATTGTTGACATGACTTACCCCACCGACTTACCAAACCGACTGACCCCATGGAATTGCTGAGAAACAACAGTAATGTTGTTTATTTATAAGATCAAAACGCGACTTTTATCCCGATGACGTCATTTTCATATCAAACCAAGGTTTTATGGACACTAGACAACTTATAGGGCGATATTCTTTTCAAATGACCTTGAGTGGACTCTACCGCTACTCTATTCATTACTATTCTTGTGTAAACCAGGCTTTGGTAATTATAATTGCTGTAATTTTACAGAAGCAAATTAGACCTTAAGTAGCATTTTATATAAACGATATATTTATAATTACAACAATTATTTAGGTAATTCAAAACAGTGGCGCTTTAAAACAAATTGGTACCCAGTGCGGAATAAATCAGGTGACAGCTCTGTTACGAGAAATAATAGTAATGAAGCATGCTTTAAGGAAGACAAAGCATATCTTTGCAAAATACTAACAAAGCTTTACAAGTTTATGACCTTATTACACAAGTTTTAATGAAATGAAAGATTATTTACATACATAATTAAGTAACATTGCAGTTTAGCTTAAAAAATATATATGATCCTCATATGAAATTTGCACATGCCATAACACATGCATTCAAACCTTAGTTAAACCACAGTTAAATTTGAAGCTTTTTAGGTTATGATCAACTCCACGTTCCAGTGTATTTACTTAACTTAAATGTTTTCATTTATGCATGCAACAAGTTAATATATTTCTATGATAATTTATAATAATATATAATGTACTTACATTCTGATTTTACTATGAGGCGATTCTTTTTGGTCAGCACCATGCTGCCACTTGCATCGTGATGGTTGATCGGGCCGCACGAAATCTTTCATGTCGAAATCCACTTTAGCTTTTTTGATAACACATACTTGTTCTGCTTTTGGGCAAGCATTACCATGGCTTTTCTTACACGCCATAATTAAATACGCTAATGTGTTATACTTGCGGCACACCGGCGATACTACACAATATTTGTATCACACAACGTGGTTTCCAAGAGGACCGGATTTTAAGTACATTCATGCTCACTTATTTCCACTCTATGTTTCCACCAATGACATTAGTTGAGAGTGGGATCAGATATTTTAACAACTTCGTTAGCGCCTAGCTACAAATAAATCATGCCACGTCAAATTGTTTCTATATTATATAAGTCTTATCAATTTGATAACATTTACGTAGTTTTTACCAATTATTTGAGATCTGACCTCATTCTATCATGATAACTGCGTCAATTATATATATGAAACATTAAAGATTGTTTTAAGTAGTAAAATATGAGGATGAAAATGAAACAAATTTTAAATTCAAATACTATGGCAATCTTTATTTTATATAAATCTGTATTGCTAAACAATTCCATTCCATAATATGTATAAAAAAATTCAAAAGTTATGTATAAACTGTAATAACAGTAAGTTTACCAGAAATGCATAATGGCCTGACTTCCCATGTAGAAAGCTATTACGTGAGGAACGAAGAATGCAATTGCACGCGATGGTTGTGGCAACGGGACAATTGCATATACAAATGTGTGTAAGAATCTGCACGCAGTTACAATTCTGAATAACATTGTTGCGAAGGTCAGGGATGGGTTGGTCAGCATGTAAATCCAACTCAATACAATAAACACCGGGATATTTTCGATGTCATTTAAATGAGCCCTGTTTAAATTAAAGAAAAAAAATTTTTAAAAAAAGTTAATATTAATTATAAAAGACCAATTAATTAATTAAATAATTCTTAATATAAAGTTTACCTTCGAATGCGTTCAACATTTTCATCAACTCGAGGTTTGACCTTCAATGTGGCGCCATCTTCAGGATTAGCAAAGGCCTGGATAATTTACGTAATTGTTTATATCATCAAAAGAGACATGTAAGTTGTTTTGGTAAATGAAAATACATGACGCAGCATAATGCGATTTATATGTAATGCATGTTATACAAAATTAAGTGAATTCAAGTTTAAAAACTTCAGAATAAGAAGTAAACACATTTACGGAACTTTAATATTAAATTTAAACGTGTGCAAACTGTTGTACAAAGTACAATGGGTCTAAATGACTTAATAAATTTCTAATTGAAATGTAAATAGATCTACCAATGAAAGAAATAATTAATGATATTATGAATTTTTAATTACCTTATGCTTAAAACGAGCCATTCCAGTAAGAACGGACATCGCCAACATTTTTACTAATAAAATGCTGGTATAAAAAGCCCATACTTTTGCCAAAGGATCATCAAATGAAAATGCCGGCATTTTGAAATAATAAACGTAGTTTTAATTGCAGAAAGTATGATATTTGCTACGACGTGAATAGCGGACGTTGTGGGCAATCGCACGATGAACAAACGACTGATTTGATGGAATGTACGAGAGGCACCAGTCAATAGAAAGAAGCGACGCCTTGTTTGAATACTAAACTATGATACGAAACTGACAACGCGACGTAGACTCATTTATGTTGTTGCAGTATAATAAGTGTGCAGCTCAATCATTCGTTTTCTGAGCAGCGCCTTTCCAAACTATTTACCGGCCGGTTTCTGAGTTGTATTTTGAATAAACCGGTCCAAATACCAGTGCATATATTTATGTATGTACATGATTATTTACAATGCACTAATGAAATTGTATAAAACTTTAAAATTGGAGATATATACAATGTTAATTTAAAATGTTCGAATTTTCTTTTTTATTTATTCCTCTGATGAAGACAATAAAGAGTTAGAAATGCGTTGAAGCGGTTGAAGGAAAAAGTACAAATAAAATAGCAAAATATTTTAAATTATATAACTTATTATAAATTCAATTTAAAAAAAAAACAGGTTGGATATGAATTGATAACCGGTGGCCCCAATTTGTATACAAATTTTGTCTAACTTGCTTGCCAGTGTAAATTAGATCACCGGGCCAATGCCCAATTGCCCGCCGGTCCAATCCGCCCCTGACTCATTTTAGTTTAAATTGAACTGGCTAGTATCATAAACTCGAACGTTTCAGAAGCACTGATCTAGATAAATTACTAGCCGGTTCATTGGCGTGTGGATTTATGTAATCACTTTAAAAATTACAAGCGAGCGTGATAAAGCATTAATTTATAATCAAAAATAATCGATAGAAACGATGAAATGATAATAATCACGCAAAGTGTATTTACTCTTCATTTATGAGCTATTTTCGTGCTTTTTTTTTGGGGTATTAGAGATAAAGTAAGCACTCCATCCAGGTTTTTGTATGTTGTAAAGCAACATTCTTACTTTCTTGATTTTTTTTGTTGTTGTCACCGTCTTGGCAGCGGCTTCTGGGATGTTGCCTCTCGGCTGGCTGCATAGTTTGCGGAAAACTGGCACATCGTAACACCCGGACTTGTAAAATTAATTTTAATTCTCCACCATGTGGCATAGAGTTTTGTTTTAAATATATATATAAAAAAGAAAATGATGGCAATATGAAATAAAGTCATTTTTTTTGCCTAAACATGTCCACCATTCAATGGATATAAAATCAAAAAATATTCAAAAATCCTATGCTAAATGATAATGAACTCATTTTTACTTATTGGAAGCAAAGAATGAACGAAATCGGTCGAATACATCCCGTGATTGATTTTACAGCCAGTTGAAAAAATTTGGTTTCGAGAAAAAGTGAGTTTATATTATATTTAAAGTAAACTTGTAATAAAATAATGTGCTCTTTCTCGCTGTAACTTTGCAAGGAAATTATATACCGAAACATTGTTTTAGCCTTAGTGTAGTAATCCAATAGCTTAAGAGTTAGACACATATGTAAGTTAGATATTTGATTAGGTATAGTGTAAGAGAATTGTAGAAGTGTGTAGCCGTAGTTTTATCGATTTGTTAGGTCTAGGCTCGTAAGTTAGTAGGATAAGTAAACTCAAGATCTGCCTTTTCCACGCAACTATCTTAGGCATCCCGTCCAAACGGCGCCTCACCCAACCCGAAGTCACAGCTTCACCCTGTTAGATAAGATTCCACCCACCATTACTAGGCGTTAGATTTAAGTCAACATGTGGTGAATTAGTTTAAGAAGAAGACTTGTGATTAAAACACGAAAGAGAACGGTCGGTTTGAGATAGTAAATAATAACGATTAGAGATAAATCTGAAAGTAAACTAGTGTATGTAATTAGAACAAAAGTCAATCAGTCTTAGAGTACATAACAGTTGTTATATTGTGCAACCCCGTCCCGAACCGAATCCTGGAAAGAGAGGCCACAACATTAGTACAATGTTCTAGACATCCTAAAGATCACGAAAAGGCAAAAAATAGTTTTTCAGACCTCCCTTAAATGTTATCTAAATTTATCAGAAAATTTAATGACAAAAAAATATTCATTTCTTTTACAAGTAAATAAATATATTTTAGCACTACTTACACATTTAGAATATAATCCTTTTTTATATTATGGACCATTTTTACAACATATTACAACCACCTTAGTGGTGCGAAAAAATCGATGAAATAGTTATTAATTTATAATTCAAAACCACCGATAATAGAATAGCAATATTTTTGTTAATTATTCTTTATACAAAAATAAAATAAATTTTACATAACCAGCTATATTATAGATATATAATATTAATAAATTATATAATATTAATTGCAGCCCTTAGTAATCATTTAAACACCTATTCTTTTCCTCTTTATTTCTTAAATTTATAGACTTGAAGGTTCAGCTTTACTTGGCTTTGTATTAGCTTCATCAATTTTAGCATGTTCTTGGGAAATTAAGTCATTTAATTCTTTCTATAATCATAAACAATTATATCATCAAAATAAACTTAGTCATCATCCATTTTATCAACTTAGTTTTATATATAAAAATGAAATAAAATATATACATGTTTCATTTTAAAATTATGCATTACCCTAGTTGGTTTTTGTTTTGTCAGATGCGTTTCGACTTGTACTATCAAGATGGGAATACGGGAGTGCGTCTAGATGTGTGCTTTATGGAACTGTTGGCGGTGCATTGCAACCGGCTTGTGACATATCAAATATGTAATATGGCTTGTCCACTGGGTAGGCTACCCTGCCGGGAACTCAATATGAGTTGCCTACATTGGTGTTGAAAACGCACCAACTCAGCAGTCAGAAACATTTTCATTGATTCTTATAATAGCTATAGGTGATTTAAAAGGTTCATTTACCACCAAACTGGTATAAGAAACTCCATTAGACTGATTGTGATCACACTAATTGAGCTTCATCAACTTTGTCTTTGTGTAATTTTATAGCTGCTAAAAACTATGCCCCTATCAATTTACTTTTTCGAATTTCATTTAAAACCAACTAAAGTAAAGTGTAATTTTAAAATAAAACCTAAATTTGTACATACCTTCTTCTAATAACAAAAACAATCAAATATTTAGAAATAAAATACTTACATCCCATCCTAATTTCTCTGCTAATATCTGACATTGTTCATCACAATCTCCAAGCATAAGAACATCCCTTGTGTTATCTTCCAAGTCAAATTCCATTGTATCACCAGCTTTTTCTTTATTGATTAGTACTCTGGGCGTGTATCTACCCACCCTAATTTTAAAAATTAATTATTTAAAAATCTTAAAATTCAATTATTTATATTTGAACATGTACCTGTCAACAAGTGAAGCAAACGGTTGAACTAGCAATGACGAACCCATAATAATCAACAAGTCACATTCCTTAAAATCGGTTTTCATGCATCTATAAAATCTCAGCGGTAAATTTTCACCGAAGAAAACAATGTCTGGTTTAACAACACCTGGACAATCCTCACATATCGGTATCTCATCCGTAAATATTTTTTCTATAAAATTAAAACGCTATTATTAATAAATCCATTAAAATAAAACACATAATTCACCTTTCATCCAATCTTGTGTGTATTCTTTTCTACAACCCAAACAATGTCCAGTATGAAATGTACCATGAGCTTCAACAAGTTTCTCATTGCTTATGCCCGCAATTCGCTCAAGTGTGTCAATATTTTGTGAAAAATGCCTCAAGAGCAATTGTTTCTGTTCCAATAACTTAATGAAATAATGACTCTTAGTAGGTTTAAAAGTTCCTGGATATAATTCCTTAGCAAGGGAAAAAAATGGCTTAGCATCATAATGAAAATAATCTAATGTAAATATTGCTTCTGGATGTGGCAAATTGTACTTCTGTAAGTTGGCATAAAGACCAGATCCTGGTGATCGAAAATCTGGAATGCCAGCAGACGTTGATATTCCAGCCCCTACCATTGTTATAATCTTTTTGCATTTGCCACTTTTGATATAATCCACTAAACCATTTATTGTAGCTTCTTCAAGGACCTGATATTTAAAATATTTAATAGTGTTATAGAAATATAACATATTTTTAAGTTTAAAATAAATTGTTTAAATATAGGTAGTACATACTTTCTTTTTTTGGCGATTGGTGGGTGCATCAGCAAGTTTTAACTTTTCTTGAATAAAACTTGTAATAATATCGATGCCAGCTGATATTGATGAACCAGGTTTTGAAGACTGACTTGCATTACTTTCTGACTTTTCTGGGGATTCTGTTATATAAAAATTAAAACATTTAATATATATATATA
>JARJDU010013605.1:0-10111 GCA_030264695.1 Lissagria laeviuscula
ATGTTTTATTTTTATATGAAAATTTGGAATGCGTTGTTCATTAGATGGATTTTTAATTTTATCGGACTGTTAGCAAAAAATACAAATAGAAACATTTTACTTTCAGTTTAATACGTTTTTTATAATTTATATCTGAGAAAGATTTATTATTTATATATTTATTTAAAATCTATAAAAAATGTGTACTTGGCAGTTGTTGCAGTAGCAAATAGTATACCTGATAACTTTATTTTTAATAAATTTCTACTTTATTTATTGCAATTTATGCTATAGTGCAAATACTTCGGTCATGCCATTACAAATTATCTACCGGTTTCACTTTTACTATGAAATTTAAAATATTATTGCCATATCTGTTTATTTATTTCTGTCATTTCTGTTTATTTTATAAAAATGTCACACTTTATTAAGACATACAAAAATCGATAATAGAAAATTATTAACGTTTTCGAAAAACTGATGAATCTGGGTATGAGTGAATATGTGTTGTGCTTTGGGGCCACTCAGGACGCCAGAGTTTGTCGTTGGTACTAGGTACGGCACTACGGCGATGTGGGGTTGACCTCGATGACCTTTGTTCTTTGCTGGCTTGACACGAACCTCTTTAGTGCGCACAAAGGGATTGATCACTGATAAGTTCAACGATGACTGATTTCGTAGTCGTGTGGACAGGAATCGCACACTTCTGACAACAGTGTTATTGTCTGGGGCCACTCAGTACGCCAGAGTTTGTCGTTGGGTACTAGGTAAGGTTTTGTGCGGCAACCGGTGTACCTTTCGACTTCGCTTTTTAAGGGCGAAATTAATAGTTTGTGGGTTGGATGGTCGTAGACTACGCTGGAGCGGTTTAGCAACTTAGCACCCTGTTCTCCTTAAAGCCTACTTGGGTTGTATGTGGGGATGAAACTGAGAAAGAGTGGGTGGGACCTGCACTGGCTAAGCCTATGTTATCTCGATTTAAACTAGTGTTCGTAATGGCTTTATAAAATATAACCAAGTAGTGATGTATTTTTTCTGTATGTTCATCCTGAAGATGAGCTCTAGTAGATTCTGTAAGAAAAATTGTGTTTTTGACCGTCTCTTAATAAAAATTGATCTTTCTTGGAAATCAATTTAAATAAGCAATCAACAGCAATTGATTAATATCTTATGCTGAGAATAGGGTTGATATATAGTTGGCTAGATTACTGATATAGTCAAGTTTCAATGTAAACCAATACTAAATCTTTACTAATAAATATAAAATCCTCAACGTTTATAATATATGCCTGCACATAATTGCACATAGATGTGAGTTGTGATACATAATACAGTATGCGATACCATCATTATCATAAACACATTCAAGTATATGCCACTGTTAGTTGCCAAGCGACGACACACCACGTACCGATTTTATAAAAGGCTCCCGTCAAGCGAAAGTTAAATCAGTCGATGCTCGTACTCAACCGCGAACGTAACACAACGATTTTTCTACAAAAATAAACTTTAGTTTTAGTTGTTTGTTTGTGCAGTTTATTTCCTTAAAGCTTGACTCAAACTACATACAAAAGACTATTATAATAACGAATAGCTTCACTCATAATATACTCACATAACCGGAAAGAAGTGTGAATTAACAATAGTTGAAATAAAATAAAATAAAATGCATTGAAGTTGATGCTAGAGAACAATGAACTGAACCAAAGTGATAATAATTAAGACTTGATAGTAAATAACAAAACAGTTGTATTTCTAGTCTAAAGTGATTAATTAATTTTGTTTGTTTGTGCGAATTAAATTCGCATTATATCTGTAAATGTGACCCCGTTTTGTAAAATATAAAGAAGTTGCTAATAACGACTGTTTACAAGTGAACTCGAGTGCGCGAAACTCTAATCAATCAATTTAAGACGCTCGCAAATTATGCCAAGCCTGTCTATAATTTCTGCAACTTTCAAATTCACTAATTTTACGAAATTGAAACTCTTACGAAATCTGTCATTGTAATTTATTCGATTATTTATTGCATAATAACCGCACCGTGTCAATATTTGACAGTTTTGTGATTTATAAATGTCTTAGCAATATACTGAATTATTCTTTATTCTATTGTTATATAAAAATACTTATATTGAAATTAAGTTGAAATTAAAAATATAAGTGATAAGACAAGACTACTTTGCAAATCAATTCTGCTAGATAAAATTAAAGTGATAATTATACTTAATAAGTGATATTGAAGTTGTTAGAAGTCTGACCTAATACTGTGATGTGAGTATAAATTTAAAACATAATGAAATCCTTTTGATTATAATTAATGTAATAAAATTATAATTACTAGTGTTTTATAATTACCTGCATATGTATGAGACTGATGTGATAGATAAATAGATAAACAGTTCTTATTATTATTGCAAATATTTATTCATATAAATAATATATGTAGAACTTCATTCCGTGTAGATAATTATCGGTTTTATGTTGATGCTCGACTTGTTTCGTTTCGTTTTAAACTATAGTTTATTGTTCGTTGTTCGCTTGGCGTGCAGGAAAATTGATGTAAATAGCAAATAAATATTTTGCAATTGTAGGCATTTAATCGGTTTGGTAACTTTCCAATTATTATTAGGTAAAATATTTTGTTGTACGTTGAAACCTCGCATAACGAGCGTAATTCGTTTCGGAGTTTTACACGTAATGCGAAACCCTTGTAAACTGAAACACCGTATAAATTATATTAATATAAAATACTACAATGCGTTCTATGCCAAAAAAACTCAAAATTAACTACAAAAAACAAATCGTTATGTGGAACTTTTTTTTTTATCGCGGAATAAAATAACCTAGAATGAGATTTGCAGAAAACAAATAAAAATCGAAATACTATTAGTAACATACCTAATTTCTTTTTACTAGAAAATTGTCTTGAGACAATTGTGTTTCCCGACAGTCCAAAATTTGGTTAAAATGCGACATCGCAATATCATTGTCGCAACACATTTGTAGCGCTCATAGTTTCTCCTTAGTAGGATGATGCATCTCAATGTAAAGATGTAACCGTTTCCCATGCTTTTAGCATTTCCAAGTCACTCGTTACGCAAAACATCGGTCTTTAAGCGGGTCATTAAAAAAAAAATTGCTCGTTTTGCGAATTGCTCGCGATGCGAGGTGCTTGTTAAGCAAGGTTCCACTGTATTTTATTGCAATTTTTATTAATCAATCGGATTTTATATTATACAGGTTGAGTTTATAGTAACATTGTCAATTTTAGCATGTGTTTCATGCAAGGCCGGATTAACCAATAGATACGATTAGTGCCGGATTTAGACTTGATGAGGCCCTAAACTATTTGAGACGTGGAGCTCTATTTAAGTTTAGATATTCGAATTTGAATTGTACGATTTGTAGAGCAAGCTACTTTTTGGCTTAGCGTCACAATAATGGTTAATCCGGTTCTAATCACGAGTTTTTTTATTAGTAGAAGAATTGATTGCTTAGCAAGGGTGTTGTAATTTAATTTTGTTGTGACTTGAATAGGAAACTCTAGTGTTCACTATCACTAGGAATTAGTTCTAGAAATAGACGAAACGTATAATCAATATTCCGGCTTTGTCATACGATTTGTATCGTATTCTGACGTATTCTCCATACTCCATATTTCCATATTTTGTATATAACGTGTGGTATCGAATACAATATGTACTTGTTTAAAGTTCAAGAACCTAATTTATTTATTTCGCATTTTGATGATGTATTTCATTAAATTGTTACACAATTAAAATACATGCTATAACAATATATCAATTATTTACAATTATTATCAGTCTTCAAGTAAGTAAAAACCTGTTTATTTATATCAAATTTTATCTCGGCTTTTAATTTGAGATTTGATTGATCAATTATTTGCTATGGTGTGATGACTGTTTGTTCATAAATGTGCATAATGATATTGAGGAATTTTTCGTGTTTTGTACGTTCATCGTCTCAACTATCAAATTTATCTCCATTATTTTTATATCTTTATATATATTAAAGTAATAATATGTCATATCAGGTTGATAATTATTTTATTTATCGTTTATGCATAATGTTGCCTGTCTCGTTTGCCATTTTCAGTCTGCAACTCGTATCTCTTTGTGCGTGCTTCGTTCGTTTTAACTATAATTAACCTGATTACTGTTGTTGTTGCCTTAGAAATTAACTGAGGTTTCTCATTGTGAAAGATATATCGCTTAAAAGGTCGTATTTCTTATATAGTTTAGTTTTCCATTTGGATTAGTAGAACTTTGTTTCATTTATTTCTGCATTAAACAAATCATTGTTCAATCATTGCATATTTTTTGTTTTTCTTTGTTCGAATACTTTTACAATAATGATAATTATTTCCCAAACAAAAAAACGATAACTTAACCAAAACCATAATATAAACAACAATTACTTTGGTTTAACTTGAATTATCTTTTGTTTCAGAAATTAAAAACAGAAACATAAAGGAATGTTCATGGCTACAAAATAAAACAACAAGAAAAATTATCGTCCGTTTCTGGTATAAAAGGAAGAAAGAAACACACAACAAGTCGTCAACATGTCTATGAACTATATTGGTCGTTTCTTGAATAACTTTAAAGAGTTCTATAATGAAATCAATGGGGCTACACTTACTGGTGCCATCGACGTGGTGGTTGTTGAACAACCGGATGGTACTTTCAACTGTTCACCGTTCCATGTGAGATTTGGCAAGATTGGTGTACTACGTAGCAGGGAAAAAGTGGTACGTTGCTCTTTGATTCAATTTTATTCTTTATATGTGGCCTAGTAAGCCATGAAATTTCTAAAAGGTGTGTCTGCAAAACACAACAAAAAATTCGCATAGCTATTGTAACATCCGCTCGCTTTCGTATTACATTACACAATTATTACTGTTCTCTGATCTTTAAAATATCTGCAGGTCGATATAGAGATCAACGGCGAGCCGAGAAGTATTCATATGAAATTGGGTGAAAGTGGCGAAGCGTTCTTTGTGGAGGAGGTCTTGGATTCCGACAATGAGGACATCCCCGAACATTTGGCTACTTCGCCGATTCCGGTTTCACATTTTGAGGAGCTTTATAACGCACAGGTAGGTAGACTTAATTAAAATACAAATGTGGATTAAGGTCAACACAATGTTCATGCTAAAAATCATTGAAACCAAAGAAATATAAGTAACCTTGCATATATTTTACTCATATTCAGGGTCGTCGCAGGAACAGTTTCGATCTCGGTGATAAAAAACCGTCACAGGGCATCATCGACATCGAAAATTTAGAAAACCAAGCTAATGACTACACTAAACGTCGTTACACTGCCGACAGCAATGATAACGAGAAAAAGCGCGGACGGGAATTCATCAAGCGCCAAATCGGCCTCGGGAATATCGAATGGGCCGAAGCTTCCATGGAAGATTTGTCTCTCTCGCTACAATCCAATACCAAAGAAAGCGTCGAGGATCTCACCCAAAAGGACGAAATCTCCGAGACCATCTTTAAAATGGATAGCCTCGACGGTGATAAATCCTTGCCATCTACACCCAAAGAAGAATTGAAACCAATGGTTGTCACACCACCAACAGTGACTCCACAGAAATCACCAGTGGAAGATCAACCAAGTGAGGTCAAAAGTGGCAAGAAGAAACGCCGCAAGAGAAGTACTTTTAAGAGAAAGCACGATCCGCCAAAATTCGCCAATTTTAAACCACCGAATCTAGAGACACCTGAGACAGAGCCTATTTTGGAGGTGAAAGCCAATGATTCCACTACAGACCGTAGTTCTATGGATAGCAGTCCTTCAGAGAATGATCTTAAGGATAATAGCAGCAAGGCAGAGGATACAGTATCCAGTTCAACAACAACTAATCGTAAGATGAATCTGGATCCAGATTTTCATTTCTTCAGTGATACTGAACTCACCACCAATCCTGGGGAGTCCAGACCAAATACTCCTATTCATGTTGAATCTGTACAGTCTGATACTGAATTTGAAGTGCAGAAAAGCAAAGGTATTATCTGTCTTATAAGTTGTGTCAGAAGTTTTTACTAATTATTATTAATATAAATTATAGAAGATGGCAAAGAGCCGATTGCAAATCCTAGCCAGAGTTGGGCATGGGGTGAATTTCCTAAGACTATGCCCCCGCAATTGTCTCCGACTGCAGAGAACCAGGCAGAGGACTCCAAGTCAGATCAGCATAACTCCATGCTTACACAAGTGTTCTCCTTCATGAAGCAGAACAAGCATCGACGGCGTCCCAGCAATACCGAGGGTGTGTATCTGGCAGATATTAGTTCGGGCGCCATTGATCCCGAAATTGCTTCTTTGTACTTCACGAATACGAGTAGCTACAGGCGTAACACAGGTAACACTTACGTTTGGCACGCTTCAATTATGATTTTCTTTATTTTCATTCTATGATCTAGACATACAAGTATCACTTCTCTTCTGTCTCTTTCTCTTTTAAACAAAAGTTACCATAGCTTATAGTAGATTTTCAAAGTTTGCTGCTAGAATAAAATTTAGGAATTGCTCAACACAAGTTGTGAAAGTGAGAGTTTGCGTGATTTGCTGCGATGCTTCTTATGCTTGTGTGGTGAATGTTATGTAATATCGATGTTATGTGTATCTACCGTTCAGATGCAGACATGGATTGTGAATCAGGCAATGGTCCATCGTTGGCGCAGAGTCCGAACAGTGCTGAGGGTTCGAAATCCATCGATTCCGATTTTGATGAACAAAATAAACTGTAAGTTGAATTCGAATCGATTGAAATCATGAAAAACTGCAGGTATTTCTATTACAGTGCTCAATCTTATATGCACGACATTTCAATCTCTTTGTGCGGATGGGAACCAGAGCCAACTGAAGACACATTCATTCGTCACATCGTGGCATTCAGCGATCTCTGCAATAATCCATCACTCTTTGAGTCCGACAGCCTGGTGGTTCGCATCAAGAAGAAGTACTACACTTGGAAAGTAGCTGCGCCTATAATTTCTAGTCTTATCATTTATCAGAGGCCTCTACCTCAGGTAAGCAACAATCTTTGTCTAATAAAAAAAAAATGTTAACATGTTGTTATGATGCATTTAGTCCACTGTGGAACAATTGGTGAACATTCATATGCCCACAAATTCGAACAGTGCAAATCCAACCCCGGAAAAGGAACAGAAACAGGAGCAGCGTTCGTATTGGTGGAGCTGGAGACGTGGTGGTAACTCTAGGGAAACTACCCCAGCCGCCGAGACTGGAAGCAAGTTACCTGAACAGGAGATTTTACCACAAACACCAAAGACTGACTTGATCGTCACCAATGCGAATAATGCTGATAATGACAAGGGCAAAGACTCTGGTTGTGATGAGCAGGCCTTATCCGAATCACCAGTTTCCAATAAATCTGGTTTAGGGGAGAAGTGCCGCAAGACTTTGAGATTGTCTTCGCATCAAATTGTAAGTCTAGAATATATTTGATAGGATGATTTTTATTTTCATTTTGTTTCAGGCTAAGTTAAATCTAAGACCAGGAATGAATGAAGTGGAGTTTAGTGTGACAACAGCTTATCAAGGCACAACTCGTTGCAAGTGTCATATTTACCGCTGGAAGTGGGATGATAAGATTGTTATTTCTGATATTGATGGTACCATTACCAAGTAAGTCTACTTTTATTAACTTAGTTATTAACAAAATTGAGATTAATATGATTTTGATACTTAGGTCCGATGTATTGGGTCACATTTTACCTATTGTTGGTGCCGATTGGGCTCAAACCGGCGTCGCTCAGCTATTCAACAAAATCAAAGACAATGGTTACAAACTATTGTATTTGTCAGCTCGGGCAATTGGTCAAGCGCGTACAACACGTGAATATTTGAAGTCCATCAAGCAAGGTGATCTCTATATGCCCGATGGGCCTGTTTTGCTTAACCCGACTTCGTTAATTACTGCTTTCCATCGAGAGGTCATTGAAAAGAAACCGGAACAATTTAAGATTTCCTGTATGAGTGATATCAAGGCACTGTTTCCACCGGATTCAGATCCTTTCTATGCTGGATATGGTAATCGTATTAATGTAAGTGGCGGTTTATATATTCTTTTGTGTAAGATCAGGATTGAGGTTTGACGGAATTGTGATTTTAGGATGTTTGGGCTTATACAGCTGTCGGCATTCCAATCGTCCGCATTTTCACGATTAATCCTAAAGGAGAGCTGAAGCATGAACTCACTCAGACTTTCCAATCAAGGTATGTTATTGATATTTTTTCAATGGTACTTAGTCGTTGACTTCTGAGGGTATCATATCAATGTTTCGAGCTTGGTATTATTTGAGAAAAGCCAACTCAAAGGTTCATAATATTGTATTTTGTTATTTGTGGATTGTATATGTTATTGAAGTGAATGGGTCCATGCATGAATTGATTATGTGTATTGTATAATGGTAGAATTATTGATAGAATTCTATTCTAAGTTTTGGTATGTTTTAATTTTACAGTTATTCTGGCCAATCTCTGGTTGTCAATGACGTGTTCCCACCAATTATTTGCAAAATTTATTCAATTGACATTGACGACGACGACGTGGACGACACGGACTCGTCGTCTGACTAGTCATTAAATAAATTAATTGATTATTTATATTGATCAAATCCTCACAAACTAAATTACGTTTTAGATATCATACAACAATTGCATTTCATAAATGCAATTGACGAGAAACATGTGACTTTTGGCTGTGATTGCAAAAATGTATTGTTATTGTTATATTATCAGTAGATTATTTAGATCTAGATTGAGCACTGCATAGATATATTTCTAATAATCAATTGAAATCAATGCTGGGCTCTATCTAGTTTGTTATTTTATTATGCCATTAAGTATGAAACACTAGTCACAAGATATTAAGAGTAAATATATTTTATTAGAGTTTTTGAGAATTATCTATGACAAGTGTGCATCGTATGAGCATATATATATATATTTTAAATGAATTATACGATGATTAGTACAAAGGGACATTTGCAATATTGCAATATATTTATTACAGGCATGTGCATCATTAATTATAATACCATCTCATTCAAAGCATGATTATTATAATAATTCTAACTATAATAATATTTGCATGAGCATTATCTTGACATAATACTAAGTGCTTGTTCTTTTTTTAATTTATTTAAATAATTTTGTGTGTTGGGCAGAATTTTATCATCAAGCTTTTACTAAGCAAATGTTCCTTTAAATTAAGAAACAATATATAAAAGTATTAGTACAATTCAAAATTAGAATTAGGCAAAATTTAAATATTCAACAAGCATCCCTCCTACAAATTGCTGCACCTCAACACATCAACGCAATTATGTTAATCGGTAAGCGTTGGTAACATATAGAGTTTGCAAAGTTGCAGTTTTAATGCAATTGCAATAATTATCAATTTTCACAATTATCTAATATATGAATGTTTCCTTTTTAATTACAGTTATGCGAATATGAGCGTCATCGTCGATCAACTGTTTCCACATGTCCGCGATGCTTGTAATGATTATTCCACTTTTATGTATTGGCGTGATCCGGTGCCCATACTCGATGAATTAGCACCACTTTAAGTACTCTTTCAAGATCAGAGTTAGAGTATTATGTACTTCGATATATATCTGGCTTATGGATGAAGAATTCATATTGATTTGAAATCGCGTCGCACTCACTATAAAATAGATACTTAACACTGTATTGGTACACTTATTGCAAAAAAAATGTAACGTTTTAAATGTTCGTGTCTTGCTATAAAGAAATGATACAACGCAACTATTTATATATTAGATTGTTTAACTTGTGCTGAAATTATATGTCTTTTTGGCTTATATTGCATTGAAATTACCCCGCGATTATTCAATTCGTATGGAGTTGCATTAAAAAATATGATAAGAAACGTATAACCGGTATAACTTTTAGGTTTCTAGGTGTAAAGCAACTACAAGTTGGTTAAAACCAAATTTCAACTAAAAGTTATATTGTTTTCTTAATATAATACAATAATATGATAACCAAAATATATTTATTACATTATGTATAATTAAGAAATAACTTTTGATGTAAGAAGTAA